>JAEQML010075659.1:0-13733 GCA_016904865.1 Pissodes strobi
AAGCACTTACAGAAGGAAATTAATACTTTTGACGTCATTTGTATTTATACTGAAACTAATTAAGTTAACAACTGTTAACGCACTTCATAAAACTCCAGTCAATAAGCACTTAACATATTTCGTTTCATGCATGGGTCTAAATAAACAAGCTGACAGAACTGTCAAATAGCCGGCAATTTTAAAAGCAAATAACAAAAGTGGAGCCTTGGGGTGTACGACCCTTCCATTCGCAACAATATAAATATAACAATGAAATCGCCCAGAATGCGCCATATGGTCTAAGGAGACCACAGGGTGTCGTCTCTTGCTAAGGTGGTCCTGCTCTTCATAGTAAAACTGATTCGTGTCATAGACGTGATACAGGCGTACAGGGTGTTTTAGTGCATGTCTGGTGTGGCAGTGAATACTTGATAACAATAACAATAATGGTAAGTTAATTTTTTAAGCGTTATTTTGGGTATTTTATTTGTTGCATTAAACGCGTTAATATTATCTGCAGGGCACTGTCTCATCTAAATGTGTTTTGGCATCTATTGGATTTTTTTTGGGAATCGTGAATCTACTTATTAGAAAATCGGCAATAGTGATACAAGGGGGAGTTGAAAATTTTTAAATTTCAGGAACATCCTGTAATTCAATTCTCTTATGTGATGCTTCATGTTTTCTGATAAAATAGAGGTGAAATAGTGGCATAGAATTTTGTGCGCCAAACTTTGATTTATGGGGAGAAGAATTTGTTCTAAAGCGGTTTTAAGACTTGTCGAATTTTGCGCAAAAGTGATACCTAATCCTTAATTGGCATCCCAAGTTATATCTTGCGATAATTTGATAATTAATATTTACCAGACAGTTTTGAAAAGGCGGGGTGCAATTTGTAGGTATTATATGTAATTCCTTCTATTTTTTAATAAGTTTGTGACTCTTTGCCAAAAAATTTTTATTATACGCAGTGTGTTGCTCTTAACCTGGTACCCCAATTGTCCTCAAAGGCCTGATTTCTGAAGTTTCTTGTAGCTTATTAGTAAAGAGAAAGGAATGCTATTTTCACAATCCCTGAGAAACGAAAGGCACATTCACATTATTTTCATTACCATCTATGTCTTTGAGATGCGGGATGAATATGATTTTTTTATTACACATGCATCATAATCAACGATTATTGCACGCTGCAGCGTGCTGAAAATGATGTTTATGATGCGCCTACTTTTTTAAAGGTTGCTATAGAAACATTTGATCTACATTTTTACAAATTATTTGTAGCAGCGTACACAAATCCCTAACAACCACGTTTTATCATTTTAATTGTGTTTTGAAATATTACGCTCGTGCTTTGAAGGTCCTCTTATAAACTTATATCATAAAATACTATGTTTTTAATATTCTTGGGCATGCCAATTTCCAGTTATTTTATACGATGTTTTCCTTTTTTATTTAATAGAGGTAGTTATGGCAACCATATTTTAATATTGTTGTGTAAGACGGAACCAATAACTTAAAAATAACGTTAAATTTTGCTCAGTAATGCCCAAGCGTTAATTGAAACCCACGCAGGATATGCATTTAAGGATAATTTATATTAGATACATTAGTTCACAGAATTTTAACTAGATTGCAATTTTATTTCAAATACATGAAACATGAAGTTCTTTTTTTATCTAAGAATTGCTGAGGCCCTTTGCTCGCATTGTAAGCTTTTTCCTATTTTTTGCAATGTATTATCTTACCTTCTTTTATTGCATGCAAGTACTTCCTTCCAGCATAATGCCAAGAATATTATCTTTTGAAGGCGTTTTGTATGAGTTTTTTTCATATGTATACAGGGCACCAATTTGTGAACTTACAATGGGTATTTTTTCTACACTAAGGAAGATATAAAAAATCGAAAAAATTATATTTCTATAAAAACGCTGGGAATAAAAATGAGTTCGTCCATTTATTATGAAATATCTAAAGTACTTAAACGCTTGTATTTTCATCAGATTTTGAACAATTTTTTCCATTTTCTATTATAATGTAGATTTATTCTTGGACTACTTCGTACAAAGTGGTTTGATTTACTTTGATTCTGTTTTATACATGGTGATATAACTGATATATGAAGGCATCTCATTTTAAAATTTGGTGTTTAAAAAATTTAAAGCAGTACAAATGTTTTAGCGTGTATATAGCGCAAAACTAAGAATTTAATGATCTAAGAGAAAAGGCATGATATACAAGGGTATCAAAACATAACACATTATCAATATATGCCGTAACAGCAAAAATTTGAATTTAAAGAACTAAAAGAACAACTTAATGGTATAAAAAAAGCGTGTGCACTATGTGCGCATATCAGAATTAACCAAAAAGGGAAGGCCTAAATGAAAAAAACTATTCTTCATAAAAGTTTCGCTTATGCCTTGACAAGGTAACAGAGCAAACCCCATATTTTTATCTTGTAAACTAACAAATATATCACTATAAACGTCCGTGACCGTTTTTCGTGGCCGCTCGTCGTGACTGCTCGTCGAGTCGCGACCCTTAAATTTTAATCCCAGCGTGCGCTTCAAAAATAATATCTCGCATTTCCCCCACGAGCATTAAACTTATGACAAGCGTCTGGAGATTCGATGCAATTTTCGATACCATATGATTTTATGATGACCGTTGACTCCAACGCGATCTAGTGTAGATGGCGTTGACTCGACCGATTGCATTCGCGCCATGTCTTCGTGATGCAATCAATTTGCAGCAAGAGCTCTCGTGGTCGAGAGGTCTAGATGGTTAGGTCTCAATTCGGCGGCTATCGGCGGCCCGGGTTTAAACCCCGTTGCTTTTTTTTTAAATTAAGTTTCTAAACAGTTTTTTCTTGATTTTGGGTATGTCTTAGGTTAGTTTTGGTTCGGAAAGCCATGCGAAAAGTAAAATAACGTGCCCGTACTTTGTCAACACTTTCTACGATATATTTTGCTTTATCTAACTAAAAATCAGGATATATTTAACAAAAGCCCAATTATAGTGGATATACAGCAGCTTGCAAGTGTTTCCGCGAATACATTCACAAAAAATCCCCCTTCTTTGTGCATACATTCCACTGCATTCAATAAATCGGCGATCACTTGTCAAACGAGCAACTAACCTAACCTAACTAAATACACAAAAGCAACGCATGTGGTTCGAAAATTTAGTAGGGTCGCTATACGCTTGTAAACTTATGAATACTTGACACCAATTTGAAATATTCAATATTAGATATACTAGGTAGATGTAGTACTTTTTGTAAATATCTCCCTAAATGATTGCTAGGCAACCAAATTTTTTTTCGGGCAGTTAACTTGTTCTCTTAGTTCTTTAATTGTTTATACTGAAGTTGTTGTACTGTTATGTTTTGATACCATTGTACAGCATGTTAGTCCTTTAAGTTCTATAAATTCTTATTTTTGCGCTGTGATAGAAACCTGTAACCAACACGCCAATAAAATTAAATTTTTTTAATTTTAAAATGCGCTGTTTTTACGTGCCTTCATATTTTAGGCATCATCCAGTATAAAATAGAATTAAAGTAAGGCACACTTTACACTAAGTACTCCAATAGTAAATCTACCTTATATTCAATAAATGGAATAGATTGATACAAATTTGATGAAGATACTAGCGTTTAAAATTTAGGTACATTTGGCCTATACCACTATTAAATGACGCAGTTTATTTTGCAGACCACCCTCACCAATGAAGTACTACCCTCACCCACTTTAAAATCTTAAATGGCACTTCCCCACTTACGATACCTCTCTGAAATCCTTGTCAAAAATTCTTTTCAGCCGCATCAAAATTAATGATATTTAAGTACGAAATCTTAGCAAATTCTTAAGGAAATGGTTTAAAAATCGCTTTAGCAAAAATTAAAAAATAATGGCAAACAATGAAAAATTATCCCATACTTGAACTAAACCCCATTTTATTGCTAAAATTCTCTATTTCTATGCACTAATACACATACTTTATTTTTTTGCTCTTCTTTGTAAAAGTTTCAATAAAATTTGCACCTTTTAAATCATTAAAAATTAAATGAACTTGATGTTGCAATCTGGATTTTTTCTTCGAATTTATATTAAATCAGAAATGGTTTCTTCTATGGAAGAACGAGTAGAAATTATTTTTCTTTATGGTGCTTACTTACGTAAGAGATTTGGTTTAAAAATGTGAGGAAACTGGATCTATTGTTAATAAGAAAAGTCAACAACCTAGAGTTTTGGATGAAGATATGCAGACTAAGGTTATTGACCAAACGTCTACAAGTGCAAAGGTGTTAACACCTCATTTAGCAGCAGTTCACCGGCGCTTCCATAGAATCTGATAGGAAAGTAATGAAAATGCATAAATTTCATCCTTAGAAAATGAATTTAATAAGAACTTGGCAACGATGATCCTGCCAGAAGAATTCAGTTTTGTTAAACAATGAAGGAAGAATTACAGCAACACCCGAATTTATAAAAAATATTTGCCTCAGTGATGAACCTTCTTTTTTCCTAAATGGTCATGTGAATAATTAGAATTGTCATTAGACCAAAGGGACGTTAATTCATTTCGGTACACGGATATACACTCTCAATATTCGCAAAAAGCTAATATTTGGACGGGAATACTGGGAGCCAATATTATAATTTTTTTTTAATGAAGAAAAATTAACCGGCCAAGTTTATGTTGAAATGCTCTACGTAAATATAGGGTCCTCGATTCTTCATGAACTTGAAAACCACAGAATTATAATACAATCTAATTTTGAACGAAGATTTTCTACACTTACGATGGTGATCCCCACACCATGCTGGATGGGCAAAAGAGTGATCACCAAGATCACCCAATATTACTCCTAAGGATGTTTTTATAGCGTACTTTAAATTACTAGTTATCAAAATACAGCCGGCTTCTCTAGGAGAAGGCTTGTCGAAGTATCCCAAGAGATATTTCTCAGAAAATTAGGGAGGTATTTGAAAATCGACTTTATTTCTGCTTAGAGCAAAATAAAAATATTTTGAAGACTTAATAATAAAGTAGTTAAAAATGGGAATGAAGCAGTATTTGTGCTTTTGCAAAATAATGTTTTTTGGTTTTGGCTTGGTATCCTTATTAATCATTTACGTTTATTTCCTAATTCTTCCTGAGAAATATTGCAAAAGCCAGTTTTAAAACCTTTCGTATTTAAATCTCGTTAATTATTGCCTCCCGAAAAGGAAATTTTATAAGCTTCCAGACAGACGTAATGAGTGGGGTAGTGTCATTTAAGATTTTGAAGTGAATGGGGGGTAGTGCTTCATAGGTGAGTGAGAGTTGTCTGCTAAATACCACATTTTTATTCCCAGCGTTTTAGTAGAAAAGTTATGTTTTGGATTTCTGATATCTTCTTTAGTGTAGAAAATATAGCCATGGTACGTTTTTAAATTGTCAAGTATCTGAAGGGCATTTATTTTTATCTCGAATTTTATTACAATATAATACAATACAATACAATATGCCTTTTTTTCCAATTTACACAATTTATATAACTTAAACGTTAGAAAGACGGCGAGATCTAGCAGTGCTACTCTTATCTAACCGCCGTGATAAAGAGGATGAATGAGTTAAATAATTTCCAAAAATATAATAAATAAACTATTACACTGATAAAAATGTGAAAAAAAACCTTAATAAATATTTCTTTGCTTTTTATTTATTTGCTTTAAATAAAAATTCCTTAGATTAAACAAAATTTCTTTAATTTAAATAATTGGGCGTGTTTGATTTTTCTTGGTTATTTCTTTGCCTTGTGATAGCAAGACTTTTCTCCATATTAAACACATATTTATTCGCTTTAAAGCTTTACAGATACGAAACTTCTCCGGTATTTAAAACAAATAAGGGTTGCTTTAAATTAAAGATTGTGAATATTGGACCAAATATTATTACTTCATCCGAGTCTCGTAGCAGTTGCGCTGGCCGCGTCGACGCTTTACGCTCTTCGTGCCCTCAGTTCAGTTTCATTTCTGCTGTCGTCCTATAGCGAGATTTTATAGAGTGTATCCGCCCAAGATCGCTATTTTTTTCAGTATTTGTTATGGAAAATACATTAATTAAGTGGAACTTAGGTCATTTGTGCCCTCATTTCAAGGTAAGTTACGTTTTTATTATATTACTTAGTTAGGTTCATAATTAATCGTTTGTAAATAAGAAGCGTTCTCTCATAATCAAAATGGCGTGAGTTTCACTAGTAATTAAAATTTGTTTTCTGCTGTTACTACCTAGAAATGTAGATGAATTGGCGCGATATACGCCTACAATATTGTATAACAGAACGCTTAGGCAGTTTGGCGTACGATCTTGATTGAGTAGGATTTTGGCAGTGCGCAACGTTGTGAGCGACGACGCTTTCCGCGAACCGGCCGCCAACGTCCCCGACGCCGGTGAAGACGCCGACGAGCGGCCTGCCTGAATGTCAATAAATAGTCCTTTTAGAAAGATGAACACATATTTGCAAAAATTTATTTTTTTATTTAAGTCATCACCAACACAAACAGTAAACATTGAACAGGCTTGAGCAAATAAAAATGATTTGATTCAAATAAGAGAAATTATTTCGTACAAATGCCCAAAACTTTGGTTTAAATAACCGACCTATTTAAATTAAAAGACAAAGTTTTTGGAACAAATATACCCCAGATTTCATTCAAAGCACAAACGTTTTAGAACATATATATGATATATTTGTTCCAAAAGCTTCGTGTTTTAATTTAATTACGCCGGGTATTTAATCCAATGTTTTGGGTTTTTGTACGAAATAATTTCTCGTATTTGAATCAAAATAATTTTATTTGTGTTAAAGTTATTTTTGTTTGATGTGAACAACGATTATAAAATCATATTGTTTGTTCGCAATAAATATTTATTTCGAACAAAGAAAATCTGAAAAATAAATCAAATAAATATTATTTTTTATTCAAACAAATATTTGTTTGGCCATTAGCAAACAAATATTTGCTTGAATAAACTCCATTTTTATTTGGATCAAATAATTTTTTTTCAGTGAGCTAAGTTAAAGTTAAGCATGAGTGGCTATAAAAATTAATTTAATAAGATTATAGGTTTACAAAATGTAGGAAAATAATACAAAAAACATTTTTTTTTAAGTGAAACTGCGAGACTGCAGTGTCATTAAATGCTAAACAGGTTAAGAACTTTATTTACTATTGAATAATTGCGAATGCTAATTATATAGGTATGATTATTTTCTATTATTTTTAACATGTTTTTTTATTTGTTTCTTGAAATTTACTACCGAGGTACAAGAAAGGATACTATCAGACAAGGAGTTGTATAACTTAGGGGCGTTGTAAAGAAAGGATCTCCGAAAAAAGAGCACTTCTATGTTTAGGCAGGATAAATTTATGGCTGTTTCGAGTACGGCTTTCGTAAACCTGGCTATGTGTGATAAAGGAGTTGTAAAGGTATTCGGGCTGTTTATAAGACAGAACTTTAAAGGTAGTACTTGCCATATGGACAGTACAGCGCTCATCCAAATTTAACCAGCCGGACGCAGACAAAAAAGGCGAGACATCATCAAATTTCCTCGCATTGAATGCAAATTTGAGGCAGGCATTTTGCTGTTTTTGCAAGCTACGGCAGTCTTCTAATGTTAAGGCAGGCCAATAGAGAGTGTCACAGTAGGTTAAGTTGGAAAGAATTAGGCTATCACACAGTCGTAATTTGATCTCTGTAGTTACGTACTCTTTGTGCATATAGAGGTTTTTTAGTTTGTAAAATGACTTTTGCAAGAGATTAGAAACATGACTTTTAAACCTTAGCGAGGAATCATAAAGGACGCCCAGATTCCTGCAAGAATTGATGGGGGTTAAGATATTGTCCTTGATTTTTATTTCAAAATTTATGTCTGCAAATTTCTTCAAATTAGCGGCTGAACCAAAGTGAATAAGCTGAGATTTTTTTTGGTTAAGAGACAAGCAGTGATATTCGGATATCTTACTAATATTTTGCAGATCTCGATTAATTATGCTTTGAGCATCCTTAAACATCTGCAGCTTCCACGGGTAGTATATATGAAAATCGGCAGCATATTGGTGTGACTTGCACGAACTTACAAATTTAGAAAAGTCAGATGTGTAGATGGAGAAAAGAAGAGGCCCCAGGATGCTGCCCTGAGGGACGCCCCTGTTCAGTGGAAGCCACTCAGATACCTCCGAGCCATGCCTAACATGTTGCCTTCTTCCCCCAAGATAGTTTCGGAAGAATGCTGTCGGGATCCTGCCCAACCCAAAATACTTTAACTTGGTTAACATTACCTGATGATCAAATGCATTACAATATTTAATAATTCATTTCACTACTAACGCTAAGTTAACCCAAACATTTAAACAATAGATATGTTGGTATATTATGCTTGATGCAATTTGCCTAATTCTGTTAAAAAACTTGCAACCAATTTTGAAGAACTAATACTTTAGTCTATCTAAATTCTGAGAAATCTCTCGGAAAGTTATCTGTCATCATATAGAATCAATGTGAGTAAGATATTTAACTTGATGATCCAGGACTACATCTAAATATTTATATTTTTATAGAGATTAATGTTAATTTAGGTAAAAAGAGTATTTTAACTTTGTAGACAATTATAAATTATTGCCATTACAAGTTTTATTATAGTCTTTGCTCGTTACTGAAAGAAATCGCAATAAACGGATATTATGAGTATATTAGCTTTAAATAAAAGCTTTCCGAGGCTATGGCGAGGTAGTTATCTTTTAATTTTTCGAAAAGGTAAAATTATTGCGTTTGAATGAAAACTGTAATATATTTTAACAACTTCTATAAGTATATCAGTTAAACCTTCTAGACAATGGTTTATATCAAAATAATGGAGCTTATATGATATTTACCATCTAATTATTATTGTTCATGTACTTAATAAAGCAATATTGCCTAAGACCAGTTTATTGAATATATAATTTTTATATCACATTTAAAATGTTATGATTACTTAAGCAAAATTAAACCAAAATTTGACAATTACTAAATCGTAAACCAGTCGACCTTCTTACTCAAATTATAGCATTTACTAGAAAGATTCCCAATTGACCAATAAATCTCAACACAAAGAACCTCATAAACTGGTCACTGACCAACTCCTGACTATCAAATTAGAAAGTTATTCTTTCTCGCTTCGATAAAATAATTGCGATTTTCAGCGGTCTGATTTTGCTGCCAGTACTTATAGGCTTGCTGTTTCCTTCCTACAGCTCTTTCGCATCTTTTGTCGAACGAGGGCTTTCCTTTTGATGGTAACTTGATGGAATTTGAGATGTATGCTTCCATTCCTGAGGAGATTACTTGCATGATCTCTTCGCAGCAGTCTGACGTCGAGCCAAGGAAAATCTAGGTAGAACTGCCTTAGATCGTCCCAGTTTGCAGAATTGTAATGCCAGATTTTACGAGGCAATGGTGGTTTCTTCTGTATGAGTGGCAATTCACAAACCGTTGTAACAAATTTGTGGTCGGAGGTACCTAATGGCGGACCAACTGTAACCTTGTACTGGTCAGGATTGGTGGTCAGAAAAAGATCCAGGAGGGCGGCGAATTCGCCCCTCTCTCTGATTCGAGTTGGTTCGTCTACAAGATGAGTAAGCCCGAAGTTGATGGCAAATGCTTCAGCTTCTCTACCTTCGTTGTCGGTCTTGTTGTGATGTTTGAGCCAGTTGGAGTTGTGGGAATTGAAATCTCCCAGAACGATTATTTCTGAACTGGGGTGATCGACCTGTATTGAGTCAAAAGTGGTAGCTAGTGTTGAGAAAAAGCTTTGGTAGGCTCTATCGCTCGGAGGGCGATAGAGACAACATATAAACTTGGTTAATCCCTTGGTGGTGAACTTGAGCCACATGACGTCAAGGTTGTTCGGTTCGAGTGTTTCCTCGCGGTGACATGAAAGGTCGCTTCGGACAAAAAGGCATATTCCTAACTTATATCTAAATCGGGTATGTAAGTCGTAACCAGGATAGAGGTAGTTCACTCTTGTTGTTGTTGAACATACTTGTGTTTCTGCAAGGGCTAATATGTGTGGTCTATTTGCTTGTAGATGTTGGTGTACCGAATTAATGTTTGTATTTAGGCCTCTTATGTTGTAGAAATCTATTCTAAATTGGTTCGGTATCTTTGCTGTGCAATTTTCAGCAATGGATTTAGTCAATAAAAATTCATCAAGATACGAACATTCTGAGTGAAAAATTTGATACATTCCTAATACTTAAAATGCCATGATTACCTCAAAAAATTGAATCAAGCTTTGATAATTCCTACATCGTAAACCAATCGACTTACTTACCCAACTTAAGACATTTACTAGAAACATTTCCAATGGACCAATACATTTCAACACCAAAGATCTCATAAACTGGTCACTCACCGACTTGACTATCAAATTAGAAAGTTGTATTCACTTGTCACTCACTTGCGGGCTATCTGGAAAAGAAGATAAAAGCTTTTCATATATTATGTGCTTTATTAAACTTATATTGGTAGCGCTAAATGGTATACGATTTTTTTGGGGATAATTTGATATTTGTCTACAATTATTTTTTTCCAAGGGCTTATGGCTCAAAAATTGAAAATAAATGTGTTGTATTCAACTTATATTTGGAGATAATTTGTACATTTGCCTACAATTGTTTTTATTTCATGGATTTATGGCTCAAAAATATGAAATACAGAACAATTTTCAGCAATAGATTTAACCAATAATGTTCCATTAAGAAACTAAGTGAAAAACTTATATTCATAAAACATTCTACTGAAAACACAATTTTTTGACAAAAACTATTGATTAGATGGCTTTAATTTCAGACCTAAACGTTCTGACGTTCTAATAAAAATCCGTAACTGAGATATTTTTAGTTGGGCCTTAATCGACTTATTACTTACGAAAAACGCTAGAAAATGAGCTTAAAAGATTAAATCGATAGCGAACTGCAGCTAACTTTGTTCTAAGTAAAGGTAGGTCAAGTGTAGCACTCTTGCGATCAATCTTTTAAAGATTACAAAGCCCGAAATGAGATTACAATTTTATGCCTTTTTCGTTATGTATAATGGTACCGAGTTTCTTGAGATGTCGTCGCCTATTTGAAGTTAAAGATGGACTATATAAGTGTTTTGCCAGAAAGAACCTGAGTTGGATTTAATAAATTTAAATATCATGTGGGTGTATTGCAAACACAGGCTAGAAGTAAACTTACATAGTTTACAATGAGGCCGTAAAAATTCTTATATTTTTTGCGAGAGAAAAAATCGATCTATGCTTAAGACGACACGACAGAAATGAAAACTGCAAAGAACATCAAACCCTGTATAAGAACTAGCAAGTCTTTCTTACTGATGTAAACGCCTAAGAAAACTAACGAATTAATACCTATTAGGGTATATGCAAAGACATTTAAATGTCTTTACCCTATTAGGTATTAATTCGTTAGTTTTCTTAGGCGTTTACATCAGTAAGAAAGACTCGCTAGTTCTTATACAGGGTTTGATGTTCTACTTAATTTATGTAGATTAAAAAATCGGAATAATTATTGCAATATGATCAAATATTTCGAATTTACTTACAACAAATGCTATAGATTTCAATGTTTAAAGTAATCGAAATAATCGATCTAATTAATATCCCATAAAATGGCAGAAACCACGACTTTATGTCCAAATTCCATGGCTTATTTTTCCGGTTTCAAATCGTTTTAAATAAGATTTCAGACAAATAAAGCTAGTTACTTCCCCAAAGGTTATATGCAGCAATATGGTGAAAGTAAAATTTTAACTCGAAATCTGTCATAAAATCTACAGAAGCTGCACTTAATCAGCAAAAAGTTTCCAAATTTGCTGATCCAGACTTATTTTCCAGCTCATACCCCTTTACCAAAGAGATTTTACGCAAATGAACGTATAAATCTACATATTTTAATTTAAAGTCATGTAAAATATTGGAAGACGCGTATTCCCTCAAAATGCCCATAATGCATCAAAAGCATAGCCACGTATTGAAACTCGTACAAATGCCGAAGTATAGAAAAATTGGAGAATTTTAACGATTTTCTGCATGTTTCCATTTAACATCGATTTTCTCGTATTTCCCGATCTCGTACCGAAAATTGTTATAGAACTTTTTTATACCAGATTTATTGAGAATCTCTGGTTAATAACAATGCGTACTTTTAAAGTAGATTTTTCAAACTGAAAGTTGAAAAGTTTCCAGTTTGGCACTTTCAGTCGTATCGATGTAATTTTTTGGTATTTTGCACTTACAATCTGTTAGTCTTCCTGAACGTGGAGAGTTATGCATGTCTAAAATTGCCACTTCTGAAACGAGCAAACCATTTTCGTCCCGTACTTTCCCCGATAGCGGTCTCTCCGTGCATGGCGCGAATCATTCTAACGGCATCCGATGTTCTGGTTCCACGGTTAAACTCAAACAAAAGGATATGTCGGAAGTGTATTTTTTCCTACCTGCACTACACGTTCTTTAACTGATAATTAAAAAACGTTTCTTAAAAATTTACAATTTTCCTCAATAGTCCATTTTCCCAACATTTTCGAAACAGAGAAGCAATTAGAGTGTTTTTCTCCTAAAAATATCCTATCTGACTGTCGTGTCCGGTATTTGGATCTTTGCTACTTTGGTGCTTGAAAGACCCAAATTGGTCCTTTTTTCAAAAATATACACGTTCATAAAAATACTCAACGTTTTCCGATTCTCGCCAATTTCAACCGAGTTTGAATGACCTTTTAAAGAAATGTGTTCAGAAAATGTCTACAAAATTAATAATTGTTTCGACAGTTATCGCGTATCAAAGCAACCTTATGGAAAATCACACATATGCAATAATAACTCGGAAAAATAATCGTAGACTGCCCCCTAATAATATCTAAAAACTTGTCTTGTCAATTCTTAAATCTCCACTTGTAGGCATTTCCGAGAAAAAAATTAATTCGAAAAATACCCTATTGATCGTTGCATAAGGCGCTACATGACGCATTAATTTTCTACCCACACAAAAGTGTACTGAATGCGAATTAAGAAGTTATCTCTTCAAACATTTCACAAAGATATAAGAAATTTCAACAATAAAGGATGGCCCAAAAAGGTGATTGACACATGACGCTTATTTTACATGTGATCTGAATTTTATGGAATTTTTAAATCATTATCGTAAATTTTGATGAAGCGTGGGGAAGATATCCTATACCTACCACTAACTGATTTGAAAATACAAAATGTTTTCTCAGAATTTGGAAGCTTGGAGTCGTCGATAAAAGAAAAGCACAGAACATCGTTCAATGTCTTGGGAATGTCTCCAAGTGTAGGCGACTAAATACTTAAATATACATTTATCAAGTAGAACATCTTGTATATTTTTCACAAATTTAGAACAAAATTTACCGGCTGCATATAGACATATTGTGAATTACTAAAGCATTTAAATTGCCAATTGCTTATCACCCTGTCTTAAGTTTGAACTTAAACTTGGAAAATATTATGTAAACATTTAAGACAAATTATAAGCATTATAAACAACGCGAGCGAACAGCGCATACAATTATGAACCATAAAGTTGCAATGGTCAGCTGATTTTATCATATAAGTAGTCAAGAGAATCGTCAGTTTAACAGACTTTTTCTCTAAAACGGAGTTTTATCCACAATACCGAAACAGAATTATTGCACTC
>MU196099.1:1315-13732 GCA_016904865.1 Pissodes strobi
TGTATATATTTTCTGTATTTAGTTTCTTGGGTATAGGTTATAACTGAAACATTCGTTTAATGTCACATAGCGGCATTTCGCTCATAATATTGAGCTTTATTAAGCATGTTTATTTTCCTAAAACGAAAACAATTTGTTAAAATGACATTCAATTTCAGACAGTTACATAATGTATAAAACACAAGTCGAACAAAAATATAAAAACAATGAAAACTTTTTCAGTCTACGTACCCTGGAGTTCATGCTCACTCGATAAAGTAATATGTTGAACTGCACTAAATTTGGTATGGCTAGTATCTATGTAAAACACTCTTTTTTCATTCTTCTTTTTGCTACGTATAATTCGTGAAGAAATATATTTGGATGTCGATTATTTCTTTATTCTATATATAGGATTCGGGAAGAGTTTGGCTTCCTATATTCTTAAAGATTAAGCAGGGTATTTTAGTTTTTATGTTATGTTAATTTATAAGGTTGTGATAGATTTTGATCAAATTGCTTATGCCCTTTTTGTTATTTACAGATTTTTCTTCCTTTTTTATTTCTATCATTTCTTTTATTACTAACTTGCGATAATTTGTTTCCTATACGAGAATCTTCGTGTAATTCAGATAATCACGAAATCATTATCGAGATATTTGCTATTTAAGGAAATACTATATCAGTGATAAGGTAAATCAAAATTAAATAACCGATAAAGATAATAAATGACTTAACGCCATCCAACGATAATTACAATATCTCAATGACGGTAAACTATCATGACAGTAGGTGTGATATATGATAAGAGATGACCTACAGTCAGGTAAAGGCATATTCGACTAATCTAATTACACTAAAAATAAATATCTCTAAAGAAAATATGGTATGAAACAGGCATAGGTATATGATACCCGGTAAAATATAACCTAAAGCTATTTATCGCTAAGCTCGATAAAGGAAAACGTCAAGATCAGTAAAAGAAAACGAGAAAATAACGATAATATAATGGATATAAACAGCAAACGATCTACAGAGGTTTAATGGTAATTCATTAATTAAAATGATATAAAACGATAATACATGCGATAAGGAACGCAAACGACCTACAGTTGTGTAACGGTAATTTATTAATCAAAATGATATATACCGATAATATCGATAAATCGGTAAATCGGTAATAAAAAACAAAATATATGTTATTTGTATCTAGTAGATTTGCAGATACTGCACCATGTGGTCGTATCACCTATAACATCAGGAACTCGCTAGGTTGGCACAGATAGGCCGCTGACGGACGTCAGTCCCATAGGAAAGGTAACTACACTAGTCATTAAACATCTTTATCGGTGTCAGACGATATGGCCGGTAATTACAGAAACTACACCTGGCAGTGTGTTTGCCGATTAATTTCACTACAAAAGCAGACGGTAAGTATATCTGATGGTCAAAAATAACAACGATAATTTTAGATACCAAATTGATCGCTTTTCTCTAATCTGAAGGCTTTGAGGGTCCAGACCAGAAGGGCTGCCAATTCCACCAAAATAATAAGCGACTCGGGATACAAGTGAGATGGCGAGAAGTAAGGGATCGAGAGTATCGTTTGCACAAATCGACCAGTAAAAGGAAAAAATTACACTACTGGAAGTAGACATTTAAAATAGACTTTAAGAATTTAATCTTATAAAAGCCATTTATTGATTCTATAACTTGCCTAGCGTAATAAGCTCCAACATCGATGATTCTCTTGCCTTCATTAGAGCTTCTATCATCTTCACTTTCTATCTCAAATTCGCTCCTTAAATGTAATTCTTCATCGGAAATTGTTGTATAAGTGTCTTAGTCTGCAACATTCTTGAAAGTACGCTTTAGTTTTTTTCTCTTTAAAGATTCGATGGTCTTGCACAGTTTTAAACGGCGATTATTTTTCATTAATTTATTAGGTGCTCATGCTCAGATTCGGATGGTAAAGTTCTTTTTCCTTTATCTTTCTCACCTAGACGTTTTCGCTGTTATTTCATTCCCCTGCTAAAAGTCCCTTCGTTTCCTCTGAAGATTTTTAAAGCTTCTTTTGATATTAGAATAGAACCCACTTTCTGAGACATCCTTTGACGAATACCAGGGGTTTCCTTTTTTATTCAAATTTTGGTTAAGTTTGAGGCTGATGAAAGCTCTGAAAGAACCTCATTTACAAGTATTCCCATTGTCAACTGTGGTTTCTGATAAAATTGCACAAACTGTGAACCCTGAAGGATTTGCGCTATTATTATCGTTACCATTCTTCTCGTTGGCTGCTTCAATTTTTTAATATCTAAAACCACTTCAGGGACTTACCCAAAATTAATCGCGCACAAATCTGTGCAATTTTATAAAATTTACTATGATAGTAATATTATACTTTACATTAATAGTTTCCATACTTTCGTATGCATCTAATAATCTCTTATCAGTTATATTATGAATTATTTTTTAATTTTTAATTGTTATTCTATGATTATTGTCAGAAGCATGCTCGGCAACACTCTCATTTGTATAGATCTTCTAGTTTGCCCAACATATTTTTGGTTACAGTCCATGCATCCAAATTCCACTTTTTTTCCAATATTTCAATTTTGGTCACAACTAGCGCAAGCTGACTAAAACTAACCCAATCTAAACCTGTATTGATATAGCACAAGAACACTTAATGTTGGTTTGTTTGGCTTATTTAGGAGTTTTGGTTAGATTGGGTCAGTTTTGGTAAGTGGGTGAACACAGTCTGAAATCATCTAAGCTCAAGATGACAGATTTATTAACCTATACTTTTTCATAAATTCCAAGGGTCTTATATTAAATAAGAACCCCTTCATCTCTCTTTATGTTGCATACTTTATAATAAATCTGATCTATCGAAAGCAATTTGAAGGTTTGTTAAACGCACTATTCCTGCTTTCAATGGCTAGTATAATTTTTATAATTTTATTAGTTGTGTTAGCCCTGCAATCAAATTTGATGGTGGGAGTCAGTTTCACATTTTTTCCTTCCATGGCCACGCTGGTGTTGAATGCGTAAGAACAGCTTGTATCGTACCAAAGTATACGCTCTGGCTTAAGCGGAGGAGATGCGATATTTGTGTACAGTTAAGTTGTTGCTATATAGGCGCTTCCTTTGCAAAATTCGTAGTTCGAGGCTCTGAATACGTTCCAGATGCGAACGAAGATGATGATAGTAGCAACCTCTCCAGCATATCGGATTATTCTGATGATGAATCCGTAAAGGTCGGCGATTTTTATCTAGTAACTAAGATCCATTAAATTGTTTCTTGTATATGGGGACAAGGCAGTCCGGGGGCAGGAGAGAATTTTCCGCCGATTTGATGTCTTTTAATGACTAATAGCACGGCCCACTTTAATGTATTGTAATGCGCTCTTATGCGTTTAAACTGTGTGTAGTTTTGTTATGTGGATAGTTCCACTAGGTCAGAGGCTCGATCCTTTTCATGAAGTCGATTAGCTTTCTGAGGTGGACAGTTTTCAAATCTGCAAGTGTTATTTGACAATTCCCAAACACTGTTTATCTGGTTCTTTCCATTATTCATGTGGCTCCTTAGCCAAAAATGGCCAGTGCACATGCTAACTACAGCAAATACTTGCTGTCGGCTGAAACGATAGAATAGCACTTTTAATTGTTGAAAAGTTAATGATGTTCTTGGGGACAGTTCAGTTGCCCGTTTTTGGCCGATTTGATCGGTCCCAAAAAGACTGCTGCTCATCATTATGCAAAATCGGACATCATGGGAGATGAGTCTGAGCCAGAACCTTTGCCTTACCATTTTTATTCCATGCAGCGGCTCCCGTACCATCATTGATCTTGGAACCGTCAGTGTTAACCCGACAACGTTTCTATGCCATATTCCGTAAGGGATCCGTCAGATTGTTTTAGCGATCCTAACTCCTTTGGTTCTCTGTAGAGAGTTCTATGGATCCTAGCACTGCCAGGTGCATCTATTATGCTCTGACATAATATTTTCCATGAATTCCTTTTTGCCTCTCTGTGGCTTTATTGTAGTTCGTTAGAGCAGTTCTGTATTGATCCGATAAGGCTCGATTAAAGAGCTTGCGAACCTCCTTCTTTTGTTTGTCAAGGGAGTTGTTCCACCAAGTGGTTCCCCTGTTATCCCCTTTAGTCTTAAGTGGACAGCAAAAGGGAGTGCTATGATGTTTGACTTGCGTTCGATATCATCAACAATTTTATGAAAAGTCTATAATAAGTATCCTAACATTTTTAGCATTCATAACCCCACCTATTAAACACGTACGCAAACCCTTCTACATATTGCACCATGTAGAGCAAGGCACTGGCATAGAATTTTTGCTTGTAATTCTGTGATACTAGTTATATGATCTAGTCAATAGATTTTTAGTAGAGTAAGCAAATACTGTGGAGTGCTAGAATTTGTTTGGTGTTTTCCGTGGAAGTCGAGACAGGCCTAAGATTTGTGCAAAAGAGATAGTATTAAGATAGTTTAGATTATAAAAATGTTGAAAGGGCAATCAAATAAATAATTTTCCTTTTTACATGAATATAATATAATAACGTTAATGAGCAACCATAATCTTTCAAAATATGATGCCACTAGTTTTATACGAGTACTACAAGGTAAAATCGGCTAGGTAATCATGGCCGGCCTGTACACAAAACAAAATGAACTGTTTATGTGTTGCATGTTTTGAATATAAAATCATCCTTAGGTCGCCTCTTTCCGACTGGAAGTGAAGGTGTGTGTGTGACTGCATAATATGTAAAATCTTATTGGCAGCACTTACGCTTGGGTACATACGATTAATAAAAGTTTGCACGAGCTGGCTTCTAATTTAAAAGTACATGCAGCAATTATTATTTTAAATCGAATAATATTATATATGAAGCTACAGCATCAATAAAATTTACTCGGTTCAACGTTTTCAAAACGTATAATATAAATTCCGCATTAAAATATTATATGGCCGAGTTGGATGCGTATATAAAAAGGGAGGTAAACAAGTAAAAAAAGACAACATGCATAATTAAATCGCAAATAGAAACGTCAATATTACAACCCCTACATCCCATTTCGCATATTCTCATCTCCTTTTTCCCTTTAGATAAAAACAACGGCCTCCAACCCGCCCCACTGTGCAGTGGGTTAACAGTCGGACATTGTGATTAGAGCAGTCAAAATTGGAAGATTTATTGCGATGATGCGAACTCGATAAATTATAAATTGACTAAAGCTATTAGGTATCTAGGATCTATTTATAGGAGTAATATAATTATGTATTTTCTATGGCAAGGTTGGGATCAGAATCAAATTAGAACCCTGGATCTGTACTGAGGAAGGCTGCCAGAAAGTGTCTGGTCCATGTTGAGCTCTTGATGAATAACATGCTGGCCTTAATCTTGTTGTGGAATAACATATTGGTAGACCTTACCAGAATAGTAAAACCCTCTTCATATCTGGCACTAGCAGTTCAGAAAAATAAGCAGCAAAGTAAGGGAACTTCCTCTTTTATTCCAGGTGTCTATCCACTAGGGATGTGCGTTATTACATTGGTTCAGATGATCTTATTATGTCTGATCCTATAATGGCCTGGCGGTTATTCCAATCTACGGTTTAAGGTTCTTTTACACAGGATCTTTTATCTTCAAATTACCTCCGTATATAATATAATCTGACGGCGAGGGCGATATTTTTCGTTTTACTGAAGGTTTCCCGTATATTGATATAGTACAGTATGGCTAAAATGTAAGGATTACACTTTTTAATCGTCGGGATTTATTTTCTTCATTTTCAACCGATATAGTTTATTTTCGGAGCGCTGATTTGTAATTTTAATAAAACTATTTTGGATAGGGCCAAACTCACAGGACTATTTAGAGTTAAGCCTTTTTTTTTGTTTGTTGTTTTGTGAGGTGTAAAAATGTTCAACTGGGATTAGATTGTGTTCTGTTATGTGAGTGTTTAATCTGTTTAGTGTGAGGCGTTCTGTTAGCTTGCTCAAGGTTGAGAGCAAATTAATAGGTCGCCAGTGTTGTGAGAATCCTAGGTTCTTGTTTGGTTTTGGGATGAGGTTCATTTATTTTTGCTTTTTCCAGCATGCTGGAAAGTGTTTCAGTTGAAGTGTTTTGTTTATTATGTATGTTAGTCTCCGTATTGCTACGTCTGGTAGGTTTTTGAGTGCTTTGTTTTGTGTGTTGTCAAGTCCTGATGCCTTTTTGGAGTTTAGTTCTGCAATTAATTGCACAAACTTCCTCCGTGTTTGTTTGTTGTGTTTCGTCTTCTGGGTGTTCGTTAATTTCGCTCATGATTGCTCTGTATGATCTCTCTATCGCCCCTTCGTGTTCAATAATCTGGGCCCCATCCAAGGTGAATTGGGGCTCCAGCGAGTCTGCGCAAGCCTCGGCCTTCGCTTCGCTGGAGTACGCCATGCCCCTCAAGCGATCCATGGCGCCTTTATGCTGCATTGTTTTAGCTATTTTCCATAGAGAGTTGTTAGTATTGTTAGGTATTCCGGCCATTTGTTGTTTTTGTGGTTTTTACATTTTTTTTTTTGTGTTTGTTAGTCTGTTTCCTTGTCTGTTGAGGGGTGCGTTGCCTGTTAGTTTGGCTCGTCTTTTCAGCCTGTCTCTTAATCCTGTTTGTTTTATGTTTTCTGATAGTGTGTATAGTGTGTATATTCTTTTGTCTAATGTGTACTGTTTCCTTGGCTGTGTTTAATGCTGTTTGCAACTCTTCGGTGACGCCTACAACTTGGTTGTCCAGCTCCGCCTTAGAGTTTATGTGTGTTATTGCTTGTATGTTATCGGAAGTAATTGCACAAGTGCACCAAAATTACCGATAATTTTGCATGACAGCGTGTTGTCTAAAAACTGCATGAGTTCATTTTCATATTTTGGAGAAAGAGCCCGACACCGAAGGTGGAGGGCTCTTTTTGCAAAATATGAAAATGACCGAATGCAGTTTTTCGAAGACAACACGCTCGAATGCAAAATTTTCTGGTTATTTTGATGCACGAGTGTAATTCGGGGGAATATTTCCCGAATTAGGACACGGTTTTTAAAAAATACATTTTTATTCTTTTTTAATACAAAAACGTACATGTAACTGTAAACAAAGTACAGAGATGCAAAAAAAACGATTTTTTTTTAAATCCGAAACGAGACATTTTTAATAATACTTATATATTCACTAGACTTTGACGTTATTTATAAATTGTCGCTGTCAAATTTTCAATGGAATTACCATAGATACGTACGATGCAATTATCGCTGTGCTCTTTCGGTTTCTACAGTGCAATTATCGCTGTAATTTTCGGAGAATTGCACTCCTCTAATGGGATTTTTTATACATGAGGGAAATATTCGGTTAAATGTTTTTTGAGAGTGTTCCAGTTCCAGAATGAATGAATCCCGCTCGTGCGTTTTCGTGTAGATATGTTGTTTATTCTAATGCCAATAGGAGAATGATCTGAGGCAGATAAATCCTCCAGATTGTCTATCACAACGTTGTGTGGAATGTTTTATGTAATGTCAATGTCAAGAATATCGGTTGTTTTGCCGCGAAAGTGTGTTGGTTCTGTGGGAGCGAGTACAGTGTAATGTAGTATTTCTGCGGTCCTGAATAACATAGTACCATTCGGAATCGTGGTTCTACATCCCCAAGACCTATGTTTTGTGTTGAAGTCCCCGGAAACCGAGTACGTGTAGTCGAATAGTTTTTCTATTT
The DNA here is from genome assembly GCA_016904865.1 of Pissodes strobi. Taxonomy (NCBI): domain Eukaryota; kingdom Metazoa; phylum Arthropoda; class Insecta; order Coleoptera; family Curculionidae; genus Pissodes; species Pissodes strobi. The sequence goes on from MU196099.1 coordinate 9,042, forward strand.
CTGCGAGAGTCATTTTATTTCGTGCTGATCCGTATACCGAGTGTATCACAATATCGCCGTCAGTTCGAGCGACTTTGATACTAGTTACCTCAAATATTTCAGATTGTGTTGTGCGCATAGTGCCGTGTGTGATGCTGTTTTTTATGAAAATGGCCGTACCACATCCCGCGCGTTCCTATCTATCATTTCTATATATTATATAGTTTTGTACGTGTAAATGCGTGTATGGGGGTAGGTAAGTTTGTTGCACTAGTGCTCTGTCTACGTCTACATTATTCTCGATGAGATATTCCGCAAACTCATATCTCTTGGGATAGAGAGAGTTTGCGTTCCAGCTAATCAAGAATAGATGATTAGGTGAATTAACCATTGAGATTAGCGAATAATCTCAATGCTGGGTTGTTCTATTGTGGATATAGTGTTTATTTTTGCCGTTATCGCCTCCTCGGACATAGTCAGTAATGCAAAAATGTTGTTGCTTGGTATGTTTGTGTTTTTAGCGCTAGTGTCAGTTGTTAGTGCTTGAATTTTTTGTAGTGTTTTGAGCGATTGGTTTTGCCAGTTGGGCATATCTGATGTTAGTGTTCACTGGCTATGTCTGCGCGATAGGTTGTTTTTGTTTGTTGTTGGGATTTTTTTCGAGCAAGTTGAGCAGTTTGCCGGGTGTTCTCTCCACAGTTGCAGCACTTTGGCGGGGTATTCATAGACTTTTTGCAGTCCCTATAGAAATGGTTGCCAGCGCATTTGTGGCATACCGGGACTGCGTGGAAATTTGTGATTGAGTGGCCAAATTGTTGGCACCTGTGGCACTCATTGTGCAGGCGATGCTGGCTGCCTCTTTGAATCTCGACAACTACTGGCATGTAGTTTATTCGAGTTTCGTTGAGGCGGTTACTGTCGGTTTGGGGAACTAGAACTTTTAGCATTTCTGTGGAGACGTTTCTCCTTAATCCTGTTTTTAGCCAGAACATTTCTTGGGGGGAATACCCCTTGGCAATGAGATCGTCCTTGATGTCCGACATTAGGATGAGAGGTCGAGACCCTTGATTATGATGTTTAGTCTTCTATCTTCATCAGGTAGGAAATAAGAATGGTAAGGGTATTTTTTGTTGGTAAGATAGGCAGTGATCCTTTTGTGATCGTCTGGGGTGGAGGGGGTGATTTGGAGCTCCAGCCTGGATTTTTTGACGTCTCCGATATTCATTTTCGAGTATGTCTTGGTAGATTTTTACCCAGTGCTCTGGGCATCTAATGATAATGGGTACCATGGTAGTTTTTGGGGGCTCTGAGGCTGGGGGCTGGCTGATGTTTGTTGATCGACTCCTGTGTAGTAACATTTGTCCATCTCGGAATAGTTGGTCTAGGGCTTGGCTTTAGGGTTTGTGGAGGGCTTAGTGCCCTAGGCCGTTTGCGTGGCGGAAATTCCCTCTCATTTGACGGTGGTTATTCGGAGTCCGAAACGGTATACATTTCTTCCTCCATTGTGGCAGCTGCGACTGCGGGGGGCGATTGTATTGAGTGAGTGTGTGTGTCAGTGTTTGTCTGAGTGTTTTCATTGTTTCTCTTAATTATGTGTAGTATGTCCATTAGTGTTTCTTGGTATTTGTATTCATTAGTGATTTGTGTTTTTCGATTTTAGTGTATGTATCTATTGTTTTGTTTGCTTTGTCTAGATCTTTTTTAAGTTGCACTATTTTAGAATTGAGACCATCCAATGTTGTACTGTTCAACACCATCAGTTCATTGTGTATTTTTTCGAGAGGGGACTTAAAAATTATTTTTTGCTTCTCTAAGAAAACTCTTCCGTAAAATTGGGAACAAAAACATTCCAATTTGTAATGACTTGTTGCGACCTTATGTGCGCGCTAGGCGTGCTACAAATTAGATTTCGTTTGCAATGAATTTAAAAGCTCGTTTTTTGCAAAAGCCCTGTAAAATGGGCCCTGTCTAAAATATTTTGTTTAAAACTGCACATTTTACTGAGAAGCTACAGAGATCAAATAAAACGGCAGAAAATAATTCTTAATTAAAAAGTGTAGGTACTTCTTTAATTTGAGCCACAGTATATATAATATGTGACACTAAGGGCCAACAACTTGTGACCTTAGCCAAACTGAGCGCGAAGGACAGAGGATTTGACTGGAGATGAAAGAAACGTGAGGTAAGTATTAATATATCCTGCAATAGCATACTTATGCCCAGATTTAATTATGTTCTTTTGGTAAAAAAAAGAGTATGGATTCATGATATTAATAAAGAAAGGAAAATGTTTTGAATACCATTCTCTGAAATTGGATATTGCTTTGCTTTACTTCTTCACTCAGTTAATGACGTTTTCCTCCACATCACAGGCACAGACCACGTAAATACATATATACAATTGAAAACAACGTGGCAGAATTTGTTTCCGTACTCTGGAAATATACATAGTATCAAGGTTCCATTGTAATTTGGGGATTCCTAGCATGTTAGGTGTTAGCAGAGATAATTCGTAACAATTACAAATCAATAATTTATAATTATAGGTAGCAACTACACAGAGATGTAGCAGCTAGGAATGTCAACTCTGTTTTTTAATTTATCGCAACAGGGAAGCTCGAAACTTTGTGAGTTGGCAGGCCTAGTAGCAGTAATAGTAGTGTTAGTTTGCCTTCAAAATTTTTTCTAAATAGAAAGTTAAAAACATATTTAAAAATACTTTTCTTTTAAATAAATTAACAAGAAACATTGTTATGGCAATTCCTCACAACCTACTATAAGAAAAATTTAATAGATTTTTATAACAGTTAAGATTTAATGGCTTCAGTAAAAAAAATCAACTACAACATAGCTCATGACGAAACCGAACAAACTATGTAAAAATATGCATTTAAAAAATCACAGGTTTGAGTCATATTCAAAAAAATTTTGCAATTAGAAAAATGTAAGTACGTTACTGAATTCTACGTAAAAAATTGCCTCTCTCCCTTTCTCTCTTCTCTCTCTTCTTTAGCCTTCTTCCATCCGTTTTTGGACATAGGCCCCTCCGTGTCTCTTCCACTTCTGTCGGTCTTGTGCTATCCGGAACCAGCTTTGTCCTACTTCTTCCTTGATATCATCTATCCAACATCTTTGTGGCCTACCTCTACTTCTCATTGTTTCTCTGGGTCAACAAACTACAACCCTGATGGTCCATTTTTCACTGTTTTGGCGTGCAACATGCCCTACTCAGCTCCACTTTAACTTGGCCACTCGTGATATTAGTCTGTAACTCTGGTCCTTCTTCTAATTTCAACATAGCACGTTCTATAGCTCTCTGAGCCACCCTCAACTGATCAGCACTCTGTCGAGTCAGTGTTGTTGCCCCCAATCCATACGTTGTCATTGGAATGTCAGTGTTTTTCAGTATGTGTTTAAGTTTACCAAACGCAGCCCAAGTGAGTCTCACTGGTCTAGTTATCTCCGCTGTTTGATTTTCTTTTCCTAGTTTGATTGTATGACCTAGATAAACGTATTCTTTGACATTCTCAACTATCTGATCGCCTATATTGATATGACCATTGTCGGGGTTCATTGTTTTGGTCTTGCTTATGTTCATTGGACGCTTCATTCAATTGATAGGAATGAAACAATCTTTGTAGCCTAACAGAGCGCTTTCGGCCGTAGCCATCATCAGTGTTACTTGTCAGTAGACAAAGGACATATCCATGGATCAAACATACAATAAAAATCGACAATGGTCACAATTAAATATCACACATTGTGCAGCACATTTTGAGAAATGGTTCACATTTTTACTCTTCATTTCATTCAATTGATTTAATATTTCTGTTAGTTTGCATAAGTTGCTGGGAATGATGATGATGTCATCTGCAAAGCGTAGATTATTTAGAAATGATCAATCAATCTTTATTCCCTTTTCTTCACACAGAAGTTTTTTGAAGACGTCTTCTAGAGCCAAAGTGAACAACTTTGGCGATATTGTATCCCCTTGACGTACTCCTCGATTTAATTTGATTTTGTCTGTTTCGTGTCTTCGTTAATTTTGACTTGCACTGTTGCGTGCTCATATATTTTTGTTATAAGAGCACTATACCTGGAATCGATTCTGGCGTTGTTGAGGGCAAGGACCATGTTTCTATAGAATCAAATCCCTTTTGGAAATCAGTAAATTCAAGTTATATGGGAATATTATATTCTGTAGTTTTTTTCTTTTAGGGCTCGCAATGTTTGTAGATGGTCAGTTGTGCTGTAAACCCGGCTTGCTCCACTGGTTGATAAAAATGTAGTTTTCTTGAGAGACGGATGGTAAGTATTTTAGTTAAAAGTTTGTAGATGTGTGACAGTAAGCTGATAGGACGGTAGTTTTGGTGATTTCTATTATCCCCTTCTTGAACAAAAGCTCAACCTCTGTACTATACCAAGGATTCGGTATTCTACCATCCTGTAGACATTTGTTGAGCAGAGTCTGTAAGGTTTTCTCTATCTTACGTCCTCCAAATTTCATCATTTCCACTTTAACAGCGCAGAGCTGTTCTTATTTCCTCCAGGGATATTTCTGGAAGGTCTTCTGAGCCCACATTTTTTACTGTTACCCGATGACAGCCAGCTTCCGCAGCAGGTATCCCACACAAATATAACTCCCTGCTCCCTGTAGAATTATTTTGGGTCTGATAAAAAATCCAATAAGTAGCAATTTTTACTTCAGTAAT
>JAEQML010075662.1:0-13732 GCA_016904865.1 Pissodes strobi
ATATTGCCCAATGTTCTACGGAGTCGAATGCCTTCTCGTAGTCCACGAATGCAATGTGTATTGGAAAGTTATATCCGGTCGACTTTTCTATTATGATCTTTACTGTAAGTAATGGGTCATTAGTGCTATATCCTTTGCGGAATGCGGCTTGTTCTACCGGTTGGTAGGCATCCAGCTTATTTGTAATTCTGTTGGTTATGATTCGGGTAAAAAGCTTATACATCTGAGAGAGCAAGCTAATGGCTCTTTAGCTTTCTAGCATTGTTCGATCTCCTTTTTTAAATAATATAACTATTATTGCCTCATTACAATTCGTGGGTATTGTTTGTTGTTCTATACAGAGATTGAAAAGGTGCTTTAGCTGCGGTATGACAATTTCTTATTATCTCCTCCTGGTGCATTGTTTTTCTTCAATGAGTTTATGGCATGTATAATTTCTTCCTCGTTTATTTCTGGTATCTCTTCAGAGCCAACGTTGACTACTTTTCCTTTGTTTTGGTTTACTGGTGATCTTTCTGTTCTTGGTGAGAAAAGGTCTTGATAGAACTTATGGGCTATTTCTTTAATTTTGTCTCTGTTTCTTGTTTCCACATTGTTATCGTCCTTCAGAGCTATTATTTGGTGTTTTCCTTGCTTCTTCCTTAGGCATTTAAGGGTTTTGTTTTCTTCAATCACCTCTGCCATTATTCTATAGTTCTCTTCCCTATCCTTTCATATAATTCTCCTTGCCTATCTTCTGACATTTTGGTATTGTTCCGTTGCGTATAAATCATTTTTATACAGAGTTCTTCTTTCTTCTATCTTTAGTTTGGTTTCGCATGATATTTTGTTTGTTTTTCTTGGCTTTCTTTCCGCTACTTCATTTGCTACTTTCCTCATTGCCCCTGTTATGTCGGATGCTACTTGATTGATGTCGTGTGTGCTCATTATGTTGCTTATGTGGCTCTGTAGTTTTCCCTTGTATGTTTCCCTGTTTTGATGGAGCATTTCCGTGTCTGCTATTTTTTGGTTGGTTCTTCCGTATTCCCTGAAGCTTGTTTTTGCCAGGATCATTTTTGGCTCTCACCAATCTGTGGTCACTCCCTGTATTGAACGAGTTCAGAACTGTTACGTCTTCAATTATTGTTTTGGAAGAAGCAACTATGTAGTCTATTTCGTTCTTTGTCGCTCCGTTTGGGCTTATCCAGGTCCATTTTCTTTGGTGTTTTTTTTATTAAAGAAGGTGCTTGTGGCATACAATCTTTCTTCCGTTATAAAGTTTGTCATCATATTACCTCTTTGATTTCTAGTGTCAAATCCATATTTTCCTATATATTCTTCCCTGGCCTCTCCTTGTTTTCCCAATATGGGGTGAAAGTATCCCATAACTATTTCGCATTTACATTTGTACTGCTCTCTTGCCAATCGTATGTTTTCGTATATTAGCGCTGTGTCTTCGTCTGAATAGGTGGATGTGTGTAGGTATAACTGTATTAGTTTTAACTTATATTTTTCATTTATTTTAAGGGTAATATATGTTTCTGATATTCCCATTGTAGTTTTAATTTTGGGGATTAGTGATTTTTTAATTAGAAAGCCTATTCCCCTTTGACTGTCTATATCACAAGCAGGCCCTCCTCCTTTATTTTGACTTCCGAAAGGCCAATTATGTCCCATTCAATATTCCTTGCCTAGTTTTCCATTTAGTTATTATTTATCATAAATAATTTAGTTTTTATGTCGAAACTATCTTGAATGCTTGAACCACTATTGGCACTATGCAGAAATTGACGAGTGCGCTTTCTAGAATTGTTTCGCTTGTTCCCGTATGCTTTCCGTGTTTTCTGACACTTTCGCGAAACTTCCGCTGGCACACTGTGGGAGATATTCTCCCCAGGCTAGTCAAACACTCAAACACTACATTAACTGAGATCATCTAGAATCATTTTAAAATTTTCCCCTGGACAGTAGAGTACCCTTTGGTAGCCTATGATAGCGTATGCTTAAGTCCGGCCCTGTTACCATATGTCTTCTACATTCTATTAAAAAAAATAACTTACATTTCTATTTAATTATTTTAAATGATTGTCCTGTTTTGACTGAAGAATAATTTATGTTACAATTCCGATATACTTAAATGAGGTAACAATTTATTGGCGAGTGTTTAACCAATTACAGCGCAAATATCCGCTTTTTAACGAAGATAAATCTTCGGGTATTACGTAAAGGAAAACCTATTAGGCCCCATAAAACTGCTTGAAGCTCGGATGATGCATTTGTTCAATGAGCTCGGGTTGTTTTATTGCTTTATAACGCAATTAACGAGGCAGTTTATCATGACTTAAAGCCTGTTACCAACGTACCTAATGTGGATTAAGCTGCCAGACAACTTAAGCGAGAAATGTAATGATAGAAATGCTGCGATAAATCATTCATTACCCGCTTGTATTCTTCACAATTTTTCTAGGCCTAATATTTTTACATATCCATGCCGCATAAAGTTAAGAAAAAAAAAACAAGTCCCAATTAAACAGAAGCACGCGTATTACTCTAGCCCCGCCCGTCAAAGTTATTTACGTTTTTTCACTTCACGCAACCAACAAAAACTAACCCAAAGCATGCCAAAAAAGTAACTAATATAAAAATTTAAAAATAATAAAAAAACCTGCAAGCCCCGGGCGTCAAACCAATTACTTCGCATTCTAAACGGGAGAGCCTTACCACCTGAGCCAGGCAGGCGTTCACATTCCTGCTTTTCTCGAAAAGTCTCATACAAATGCGTGGAGTGAACGAACGTAAACAACATTAACGGGCGGGGTTGGAGTTAGCCAATCAGGCGGCGTTATTTAACTGGGGTTCTGTAACGCGGAGGATTCCTAAATACGCGCTACGGTCTTGTATAACTTACTGTCATGGGCTGCCACATAACTAATTAGGCTTAAACTGCTCGGTAATTGAAACTCAAAATCTAATGCTAAATGCTGATATTAATGTTTGTTATATATGTTGTGATAATTGCTCGCCTTCATTCTTGGGAATCTTTCATATTTCGGAAAAAAGGTGCATCTCATCAACTGTATTGTGGAATTAGAAAATTAGCAGAGTGACCTTTTCTAGCTCCTCTTGAGTAAAATATCGAAAGAAATCCCTAAGTAAAACGCTAACATATTGAATGCTGGACCAGTATAGATACGGAATATATTTTTCAAGAATAAAAATGTTCTATCTTCAATTTGTCTTAACTTCCAATTTATAAGAAATTGGACAATAAATTACTCTACGTCTTTTTAAAGGACGTGGGGCCTTTTTGCCCCGTCAGTGGCTTTGGTTGAGACAAAAGACCCCATCAGTACTGAAAGTCGATAGTATGACAAATTAAAACATTTATTTAAACTTTACAAAACATTTTTCATAAAGGCAGATTATACGCACGCACATGGTCGTCTTGGGGATCTTTGTGCCGAACATGGTCGACACCTTTATCTTCTTAGCGTCTGAGTTGGAAGATGATTCCCAACATTTACCATTATCTTTCGCCTTTTAGTGATTCTGCCAGATGGACCATTAGCACGACGTTTTGTTGTCGCTTTTGTCCGTCCCAAGGAAATCAATTGTTCAGTTAGAGGAACAACGTATTGTAGTGGTGAAATTTTCTCTTCTTTACTTCACAAAAAATTATCCATGAATTTATTACTGTGGTCATGCGCAATTTAAAGAATACCTTCGTACACCACTTTGCAGATTTTCTGTCTAAATGGTATGTTGATATTGTTTGCTCTGCTAGATCAACATCTTCCATGTTTTTATTGTAAACAATTAATCAAGCAGCTGTCTTTAAAAAAAAGCGAACACCCCAGGACCGACTTATCAATGACAGGACAAACAGTGAGTTTGCCTCATCTATAAGTGTGCTGGGCATCAACGTAGAGAACAACATGTCCTTACGTTATCACGTCGCCAAAATCTCCAATGCAGCAACACAAAAGCTGGGAATATATAAGAGAGTCTAGATATTTGAATTTTCTGACTCTCTCTATCTGTTCTCCATTCAGCTCCAGTTGGGCGTTTGCATGTTGTGTACGGCTGATTACCATGAATTTGGATTTCGTTGCATTTATGTTTAGTCTCATTTCCCTGCTGGTGCTGGCGTTCGTCACGCGGTTTAAAAGTTGTTGGAGCTCCTCTATGCTTTCCGCCACAATAACCGTATCATCTGCATATCTCAAAATGTTTATAGGAAGTCCATTGATCTTAATACCAATGTCAGTCTCCAATGCTTTCTTGAAAATAATATCCGAATACAAATTGAATAAAAGAGGAGACAATATGCAGCCCTGGTGTACACCCCGACATATCTCTACATTGTTGCTCGATTTCCCGTCGACTCGTATATTTGCCGTCTGATTCCAGTACAGGTTCCTTATGATTTGGAGATCTCTCTGATCAATTCCCGCTCTCTGCAATGCTTCAATGAGTTTTATATGTTGAACACGATCGAACGCCTCTTCGTAGTCAACAAAACAGGCAAATACGTTTTTGTGGTGATCTCTGCACTTCTGTAGTAGTACAATGAGAGAGAACAAGGCCTCTTCGGTTCCAAAGCCATGTCTAAAACCAAACTGCGTTCTATCAAAATCGAGTTCGCATCTCGTTCTTATTCTCACATCTATCACTCTGAGGAAGGTCTTCAACAGGTGACTCATGATGGTAATTAATCTGTATTCCTCACATCTTTTTGAGTGTTGCTTTTTAGGTATTGAGATAAAGGTGGACTTTAGCCAATCATCGGGGAGACCCACTAGTATATATTTTGTTAAAAAGTTCTACAATGTGTTCAATGTTATCATCATTGATGAGTTTTATTAATTCGATAGGTACGTTGTCTGGGCCGACTGCTTTATTATTCTTCCCAATATTAATAGCGTGTGTGACCTCTGTTTTCGATATAACTGGGCCTATGTCGTGAGGTTCATATGTTGTAGGCTCGTTAGATCTTTCGTCCTCAAACAGCTTTGTCACATAATCTTCCCATACAGCCTGCTTTTGTTCTTCCTCAATTACTGGTCTATTGTTCGTATCTACTAAGACTGTAGGTGGCTTCATTTTAAATGTGCCTTCTACTTCCTTCAGTTTACGATGCATGTTAAAAGAGTCATGCTGTAGGTTCAGGTCCTCCATTTCTTCACACATATCAGTCATACATTTTTCTTTGGCATGTCTGATCTCCCTTTTTATGTAAGGCGTCATACCGGGTCTTATCATTTTTAATTTTTCTTCTTTCCTCCATCAAGGCAAGAATTTCGTCTGTCATCTAGCGCTTCCTTTTGGTATTCTGTGACGGTTTTAAGGTATTTTCGCTTATGTTGTTCAAAACGTTCTGTAGATTCTTCCAACACCCATTTACGTCGACCTCCGGACTAACCACAGTTTTTTTGGGAGATTTAAGGCGTACTGCTAGATTGGCTGCCAGTGGATTATGATCCGAACCTATGTCCGCATAGGGGTAGATTGCTGTTCTTTTCACGCAGTTTCTAAATCTATTATTTATCAAAATATAGTCTCTTTGGTTTCGCACAAGGTTATCTGTCGTATCAGCAGGCGAAGTCCAGGAGTACAATCTTCTTTTCGGTAGCTTGAACTAAGTGTTGCATACCACAAGTTGTGGTATGCAACACTTGGTTCAAGCTATCGGAACCACAAGTGAGTTAGTCTGACAAAATTCGTAAAATCTATCTCCGCGTTCATTTGCCTCGCCTAAGCCAAAGTTTCCCACCAAATTACCTCTTCTGCCTTCGCCAATCTTACCATTAAAATCACCCAGACCAAGTTGATATCATTCCTTTTTAAGGTTTTGAGAATTTTGGTTAGGTCGTCGTAAATGGTCTCAACTTCGCCGTCATATCTTTTATCTGCAGTCGGCATATATAATTGGATTATGTTTATGTTAAATGGTCTAGCATGTAGTTGAAGTATTAAGATTCTTTCCGAGAAAGGAGTAAAGTTCTTAACACAACTGGCGTATTCTTTAGTGATAAAGATTCCAACTCCGTTTCTGTGGTGATTGTCATCGTTTGTGTTTCCTGCATAGTAAAACGTTCCTTCTGGGTGTTTATACATTCCGTTGTTATGCCATCGTACCTCACTTACTCCCATAATGTTCACCTGCAATCTTTTTGCTTTTTGTATCATATTGTCGATCCTTCCGGCCGCAAAGAGACTTCCAACATTCCATGTTGCGATTCGCATCTGGGATTTCATTGTATTCCACCGGGAGATTCTTAGCACCCCTTGCCCACCTAAGGGCCGCCCGGGACTGGGGGACGTTTTTCTTCCTCTGTAATCCATAGTGGTGTCCTGGGCAAAAACATTCCGGAGGGGTTTCCCCTTGCCTTCTCCGGTCCTAGTTTCAGCCGATCCACTGGATGCCGATGCTGTTTGCAGCCGTCCACTCTGGGTCAGACGCTGCGAGGTGTTCACCATATCTGGTTATCCTCACTTAATTTAGCCTGCAGGTCGATGCAGTTGCCCGGAGTGTGGCGCGAGGAGCCATAAGTGAGAATTGGGTGCCCTGTGAGGACCAGTCATCATCGACCGCTCATCGGCTATGCCGTTGAGCGCGACCGTCCTTGATGAAAGGTGCTACCTCTACAGCGCAAATCCCAACACCCCCCATCAACTTTTACTGCTCTATAAGACCCAGATAACACCAGATCTGGAATACTGTTCTCATGTGTGTGATCTTGCTCAAGATATTAGACTCCATACAGAAGAGAGCAGTCCGTCTTGTGGATGACCCAGAGTTGACTAAATACCTTGATAGCCTTGAACATTGAAGAAAAGTGGCGAACCTATCTCTTTACTATCGATATTACTACGGAAGGTTTTCGAACGAGCTGGAACTTATGATTCGAAGCAGAGTTGTGCGAAACAGAAACACCAGTCAGACACAAGCTGCTCATCAACATACGATTCAGTTGCGAACACCTAGGCCGTCGCTGTTGCGGGACTTCTTTGTCTGGAGGACTGTCTCGCTCTGGAATGGACTTCCGAGTAGCGTCTTTTCCGAAAACTACAACCTACAGCGCTTCAAGTCCAACGTCCACTGCTCGTTGAGTAGTACGTTGAGTACATTAAAAAAAACTCACGCAGGTCGAGTGGCAACTTGACATTACCAAAACATATTTGGTATCTTTCTACTCCACAGCCATTGCACCTGAATTATTTAGGACAAGATTCGGAATCTCCCCTGAGCAATTATTTGACTTCTCATTTTGAACATTTTTGTTGCTACACATGTAGATTCTGACACAAAAACTCAGCGTTAATTCGATGATCAAAACACAAACTTTATTCTTTCTTCTTTTCCACAGTAAATGTTAAATTCATACATGTACCCAGTCACTGAATCGCAGCTTTACCATATTTTGCTCCTCTTTTCATAGGTTTTAACGGCATGTTTTAATTATTTCAAGGAAGAACGGCCTTTTTAATGTTACCATGATTTACCATTTATTGATTGGAGAGGACTTTCAGTTCTTGCTTTCTGGAATCTTATCTTCATCAACGTAATATGTCTTGGAACAATCATCAGATTTTTCAGGGTTAGTAAAAACAGTTTGGACGAAAGAAGCATGCATCATCTCGTCCAATTGCCCTTTTTATAATACGATAGCAAATGGTTCGTTATTAGACCGATAGATTAAAAAAGTCGGTACTTTGTTATGTGCCATCACTAATGTACACCCAGGGAAGATCATAGTTTCATACATATCCGTGTGTTGGATAATTTGTTTTAAATATTTGTTTTTTTTTAGCACTATATCTAGCCTTTTGTCAGTACAATCTGAACAGGCTCGTTGAAAATATCTTCATATAAACATCAAACGCAGAAGCGTCTCTCCCAACATCGAAAAGAACAGTCCTATTTTGTCTTCTGGTGATTTGAATCTTGGACGAAAATTTTCTCTTGATGTTGTAACCAGCTTTATTCGTTAACCCCTCATTCAGCTGTACATATGCCTGACTCACTCAGCCGTTTGTAGTTTTGTTCCTTTTAAAGGCGTGGGTTAAAGTTTATGGCAGTTAGAGCGGGCGCCATTAAATTTTTACTGCAAGAAATTTATTAGACAATCTATGTGTCCCAAAATCGGATAATAAAATTTAGAAAAAATATCCTGTGAAAGAGCGTAAAAAAATAGAATGAGATTGAATTATAGCCTAAATACAAAGTCAAAGTCAAAGAAAGCTATATTGTTTCAACAAAATACATGTTAGAAACAAAGCAGTTGTGCGCAACAAAAGAAAACAAATTGAACAGATGGCACAAATCAAATAAGTGCATAAACAGTTATTTACATAATACATATAAAATATAAAATACAAACGTCGAGACATAATACAAACACGGAAAACTTACAATACAAGTTGACATCACAAATAAAACTACATACAAATCACGGCTCTAAGTCATCTTCGAAATACCCCGCCAGTCTATAAAATGCGTTTTTTCCGCAACAATCTCTTCACCTCCCTTTTAAATTTGTTACTGCACTGAATTTTGCGAATGCGAGCAGGAAGGTGGTCAAAATCTTTCCGCTGGTGTAGATTAGCGAACCCCTAGTCAGCGCAGAATGCGGAATCGGCAAAGGCACCCTATGGGAGCTCCCAGTAGAGTTTGGATTTACAGCATTGATAGCAGCCTTGAAGTGGATCAAACAGCAGGTCTCAAAGATGAATAGACATGGTAAAGTCAGTATTTTTCTTGTTAAAATTAAAGGCCTGCAATACTGAAATCGGCCTGTCCCACACATAAATATTACTGCCTTTTTTTGAAGGACAAAAAGGCTTTGGAAAAGAGTCTCTCCGCAGGAACCCCAAAAACAAATGCTATATCGAAGATGACTCTCCACCAAGGCATAATAGACATTCCTAGAAACTCCCTCGCCCAATTCGCAAGCGACAACTCTTACCGCATAACACCTACGTGCCACCCTCTTAGCTGTCTCGGTGATGTGCTCAGAAATCTTCAATGACACATCCATATATATTCCCAAAAACTTGTGAACATTACGGGCCTCATGTGTTTCGGAGTTCAATGAGCAGGTAGATAGTCGCCCCCTGAATGACAAAACATTGGTTTTGTACACATTGAGTAACAGTAGGTTAGCCCTACACCAGTCTCCCAGAACATCTAAATCCGAGCATATTGTCCAATGTAAGTCTTCCATTGATTGACTGGACCACAAAAATGTGGTGTTATCGGCAAACATTGTGAATTTTCCAAATATTCCGATATTCGGAAGGTCATTCACATAGATTAGGAACAATAAAGGCCCCAATACAGGGCCCTGGGGTACATCGGAGGTGATTGGTCGAAACTGAGACACGTCATCCCGCAGCACCACTGACTGAGCTCGGCCCGACAAAAGCGAAGAGAGCCAATGCAACGCAACACCCCGAAGACCGTAAAACTCCGGACGCAATATTCCATGATCAATACAATCAAAAGCTTTTGTAAGATCACAGAACACCGTCGCGGCCACATAATCACTATTCAGTCTTAAATAGAGTTGCCTCAAAAAAGAAAACACCGCATCATTAGTGCTTCTCGCATTCAAGAAGCCAGATTGAACGGAAGACAAAATCTTTTGCCTTACCAAAAACTCCAACATTCGTTTCTTTACAAGTCTCAACTATTTTAGAGATGGTAGAAAGAAGAGAAATCGATCTAAAGTTTGAGGGGGAATCCGCATCTCCACCATTATAGAGGGGTATCACTTTCGCCAACTTCAGACTACTCGGAAAAGTACCAGAAAAAAAGACTGGTTTATTGCCACTGAAAGAACAGACAATGCTGCGTCGGGAAGCATCAGTAGGGTTCTAACTGAGATTTCATTCCAGCCAGAAACATTCATATTCTTGATCTTTTTCAATTCCCCCTTTAATTCCTCTGCGTCAGTGGGAAACAGGAAAAAAGTAGCCGAAATACGGTGACCCATGTAATGTAAAGGGTCAATTTTGGCCGAAGAGGTTGCAGACAAACCAATCTTCACTTGAGATGCAATGGAGGTATAAAAAGCATTCAACGAATCAGCATTGAAGCTTGTAGGCGCGCAAGAACTGTTTCCCCCAGTCAACTCTCTTACAATGCACCAGCTTTCCCTTTGTTTGATATCGGTCATCAAAGTATTTTCTCCTAGCAAGTTTGATGGTCCTCCTATGCACACGTCTATATCTATTAAAATATGTTACAAACAATGGACAGTTGATATAGTGTTTTCTAAGGGTATGTAAGCATCTCATGTTCCGAGAAGAAACTTTTAGGCCTTTGGTAAACCATGCTTTACCTGATTTTTCGTTTTTAAAATATTTGTAAGAAAATCCTTCATTAAAAACGTGCGACAGCATGAGATGAAAATGGCCCAACGGATCGTCGTGCGAAAAAGCAGAATCCCACGAGGTGTCGCTGGAAATGCTGACAAAAGTTTCAAAATTTGACCTTGTAACCAGTTTCCAAAATAAACACCAGGAGTTCAAACAACCAGTTTATTAAAACTAAGTGCGTATGTATAACAATATACCTTTCCCGAATTAAGCAAGTACTATGGACTGACGGTTATTATTTTCTAAAAATGCGATAGAAAATCACTGTTATAATTAAGTCGTAATGAAAAACCTAATGTCACTCAATTATATTAATTGTTTTAATAGTAAACTTAGTAATATTCCAGTAGATGAATTATTTTCAAAAAAAATGTAATACATACTGTTCTATTAGATGCATTATCTCTAAAGAAAATTTAACACTACTCTATTACTAGTGCTTATATATAATAACAATTTTTACAAATATTAGGGAATAAATTTTCTTACTTACTCCACTCCCTTGGCAGCTAGATTCTAGAAGATCTTTAAAATGTCTTCAAAAACGCTAAGCTAAAGTAGATTTAACTGAAGGGAATAGGTAGAAATACAGCTGCTTACGTAAGGAGAGTTGAGCTCAATTCTGCTGATATCTGGGGGAGAAGTACAATAGCAAGGTTTCAATAAGTTAAATGAAATTTCTGCTATGGATTTTACAGCTAGAGATACTTAACTTAAAATAAATGGCATAACCGCCCTAATTGTATCGTATAAATTTAGATAATACCAAGAGAGGAAACGGTAAAAGAATTATAGTATATTAGAGGACTGTCTCTTATTAAAATCACTAAATAAGTTCAGCGGACTAAAACCCAGTATCTCTGTAAGTAATATTTCCAGCATGTGCTTCTCGGTAGATTATATTCAGTCTTTTCACTTGAAAAATTAAAGGTAGTAGCACGATAAATTAAGAACAAAGCTCAACATATTAGCCGTGCTGATTTGTTATTAATTCAAATTAATCCTACCAGACTTGATGATATGGATTGTCCTCGGTAATTGAAAGACCTAGGCAAAGGTACCAGTCGGGATAACCAGGCTACACTAAACTCTCTGTCTGGTCCAAGCTGGAGAAGACGGCTGGGCTCCTGCTCAGATAAGGAAGACCCAAGCAAATGGGCAGTGGTCCCTCGGAAAGACCCTGGTGAAATGACAAGCGATTATTTTTAGCCATGCTACTAAAAAGCACATGGGTCAAACACAAACGGAACAGATTTTGTGTTGTCAAAATGATATTATTGGTGAGAAAAGTGGAAATACCACGTTGCCCCGTAAACAAAATTATCCATTGCCGTTTAAAATATTAAAAGTGAGGACCTTGGTGCAAGAAGGGGATGAGTAATTTTTTGAAAAATTTTTAATAGAGGCCAAAAAAATCAAAAACACACCTTTTTTGTGTGTTTTTTTACAGAGTACATCCTGTTTTGCATAAAAAATCCGACCTAGGCTAATTTCATAAAAAAGCAAAAGCAAAAATCATCAAACAGTTTGTTTGGTGCAATAACGGGATGAGTCACCACAACAAAATACAGAACCGTCAATATCAGAAAAAATGCAGTTTGTTTGGTGCAAGAACGGGATAAGTCACCTATGACTTATCTCGTTCTTGCACCAAATTTGTGAAGGGATGAGTGAAAAGCGCACATAACTTCGTTGTTTATAGACATACTCGTCCCGTTCTTGCACCAAACGATAGGTTATGTTCTGTAGAAGTTTATGAAACTTATAACTCAACTTTGGAAAAATAGTGACTCATCCCCTTTTTGCACCAAGCACTTTGTGACGTCATACTTACTGTCATGCAACGCAACGTAACTAATAAAGTCTAAACTGCTGAAGAATTGAAACGAGAAATTGACTAATCGCGTTTTAATTGATCAATGTCTAGCCTTGTGAGAGGACCTGTGACTCATTTCGGCAAACTCTGACTATTCATTAATATCAAATATATTAATGAATGGAAATTGGAATTATGTAACCGTGAAACTAAATTTTGAATAGTGAAGGGCGACTATTTCATATTTATCTAAAATAATATCTAATAAGTGTACAGATAGATGCCAGATGATGAACAAAATATTATTGTATGGGGGTGACCTTCGCGTTGCTCAATAATCCGTTTACGTTCAGCTGTTGGTGAAATATCAGTCATGGCCGCCCGAATCTAAATTCCAGCCTCAAACGAGGAATTAAAAAAAAATGGAATCAAGTAAATTACCATGTTATTAGGTCCGATGTTGAATTTACTTTCAAATGTGTTTCAAAGTCGTTTCTTGTATTGCCGTGCAAAAAACAGCCGTGCAAGATGTGATTTAATCGATGATTTACTTCTTGTCTCGAGGCGAGATACATTAGATAATCATTATTCGAACGGTTGCTGGGATCATTTAATTTCAGTGCGAATATCATTTAGGTTATCTTCTAATGGGCGGTGTAATTTAATGACACTACGAGTTACGAAACTTACTGAATTGTTTCAAGAAAGAGCCATGATTGACAAACTTTTGCTTATTGAAGGAAAAGTAATCATCTTTTACAAAAGATGGTAAATTTCACGGAAGAGTAAACTACTTTCCTAGATGGATAGTCTGGTTCAAGGAAAACGGAAAAGCAGGACATAAAATCAGCCCTCAACAAAGTACAACGCCTGGCGTACGTAAGCATAACAGGCGTAATGAAAACATGTCCAACAGCAGCAATCGAGGCAATTTGGACCTCTACACATTATTGTAGAGGGAGTAGCCAGATAAGCAATGACTAGAAGTACATGGAAGGGAGCGGGCAAGGGAGGATGGCTTAGAAAGAGTGAATTGACATCCCTGACAAAGCATATACCAATTCTTGGGCTCTCCAGGGACGATATAGTCAAAATATTCTATAATACTTCACGGTCGTGATAAGAAGTAGAGAAGAATGGGAAAAGAACACCACTTGCATTCTCACATTGCAGCAAAGTGCCATAAAATGGTATACAGATGGGTCAAGAACTGAACAGGGGACCGGAGCCGGAGTATTTGGACCAGAAACCAAATTCTCCGAAGCAATGGGAGACACCCGGACATATTCCACTGCCTTGTCAAGATGTACGCAATTCAACCTTAACAGAAACTATAGGTAGAAAGAGATTTACATGTTCTCAGATAGTCAAGCAGCCATCAAAGCGCTGAGCTCACCAAACAGTCAACTCCAGAATGATATGGTAATGCTTAGATAGGCTAAACTAACTATAAAATAACGAACTATCGCTTCAATGGATACCAGGATACGCTGGGATAGAATGCAATGAAAAAGCAGACCAATTGGCAAAAGTAGGAGCACAAACTCCGCTTTT
>JAEQML010075663.1:0-13732 GCA_016904865.1 Pissodes strobi
TCACATTCCTGCCTTTTTCCGAAAAGTGTTATACAAACGCGTGAAGTACCTGGATAAAGTGGATTCTTTTCATTTAATGAGATCATTCCGTTCTTGCTGATTGAAACATTGGGGACTTTCTGATTCTTCTCCAAAATCACTGGCATTTTGTGATTCCATACATTGGCCTTTATCAACTATTAATAATTCTGCATCACCTTCCGGGAGTCTCAGCAAACTACTGAATAACGAAATGGAAATTTCTTGGGCTCAGTTCTCTGCTGAAGCTAGATTGGGATTTGCCCATCAAATTTCTCGACCTCCGGCACTGCTGACTCTTCATGTATAAACGACAATTCGTTCTGACGCAGCAGATACCAACTGTAGGAATGATAAAGAAAAAGCGACCTCTTTAGTACTGGCTCTAAGAGGAAAAGCACTCGAGATCCTTCAAACATACCTCAAGCATTTGATTTATGGTACGTAAATAAGTACTTCAATTAGGTTTATCACATCCAACTAAAAGGGCGAGTGGAAGGATCTTCGGAAGCTCTTAAGAATAGGTAAAGAGAAAATGATTAGATTAGCTTATCCAGAAGCGCCTGGTAGTTTTGTCAATCGGATTACCATCCAAAGCTTTATAGATGAGATTAAGTATATCGAGCTACAGCAAGCTCTTAAACTAGGAAGATACCGAGATCTAGCTGATGCGGTTGCCTTCAGCTGAGAATTTGAAGCGGCGAAAAATGCTATGTTCAGGGAAAAGGCTCGCAAAGTGAAGAAAGTTGGCGAAGATAAGGGTGCAAATGCATACTACTAACGTAAATTAGACAATATAGAAGTCCTGCTTGAAAAATGTATATCTCCCAACACAGATGCAGACGTAAAGTTAAATATCATAAACGCGGTCGTGAGAGATATTTTAACAGGAACACTAGGTGGCGTTTACGATCATCGGAACAAACACAAATTGAAAGCTTATATATCTTATACAGGGATATACACAGATAAGAGAAGTCGCAGCCCCTAGAATAATTGTCAATACGATAAAAACGAATAGTAAAAGCTTCGTTTTCCAGTGAACTTTGAATTTCAAGAATCCAGAAGGGCAGCTAGCAAGTTGGCTAGAAAAACTAAACGAAAGCTACAATTTTAAAATAAAACACCGCAAACACAGAAGTCATGCTAAAGTTGAGAACTTGACAAGGAGACCATGCCGAGAAAAATCATGGAACTCCTGTGTCAGATAAGACGCCGCACGCATGTCCTTGAAAGTGGTGCATAATATCGACAATTCCATGAAGGAACGTCTCAACCATGGCTTGAAAGATTACTAGGAAAATGACAAAGATCTGATAGTTGTAAGAGCATGGCTCGAGAAAGGCAAGAAGCTAGAATGGCAGATATTTCTAACTACGGATAATCAGTGAAGGAGTACTGGTTGCCATGGGACTGGCTCCGTCTGCAGGATAGTCCTCTCGCAAGTGGGACAGTCCTGTTGGTAGATTAATTTTGTTACTGTCCTGTCAAAACGAGAATGGAGAAGTACTTCGAGAGTTACACTTTAGGGTTAATAGAATCCTAGCCAAGGTGAGGAAACGATATTATTGGATCAACTGTCGTAGAGTGTTGCAAGAGATGTGATGTGCGTGCCTCCAAAAAAGGGCCGAAATCTCGATCCAGACAAAAGACGACGCAGTACATCGCAGGAAATCTTTGGAAGAGAGTGATAGTGGATATTGCTGGACCATTCGCGTTGACCGATTCTAGAAATAACTTTCTGATGGTAGCCATGGACTATAAAAAATAATCAGAAGTGAGTTCAATTCCAAACCAAGAAGTGCAAGTGGTAGCTGAAGCTTTATTAGATAATATTTGCAGACATTGAAAACTTCTAGAAATTCACACAGATCAAGAACAGAGCTTCACCCTCAGTCTGAGGGAATGGTCTAGAAGCCTATAGAACAATCAAGTACTTCTAGATGTTTGTTAATGAGAATCAGCGTATCTGGGCCTGTTGATCGAGTTCATCGGATATACACCGTCAACGGCTACCGGGCAGATAAATGAAGTTTCCCATTGACTTACAGTTTGACACATAATCAGATGAAGACAATTCTGAAATGCAAATTGGGTGTCCTGATTATGTCTTAAATTGGGAAGAATGGCTGAAGATAGTTCATGAATTTGCTAGGGTTTGATTGAGACTTACTACCACCGACAAAATGAAGATGCGCCTAGACAAAAAGTCAGGAAGGGGACGCTGTGTGGTTACACTAGTATCGAAGAAGAAACAGATTTAGCCCGAAGCTGCAAAGACAATGGGAAGACCCGTACAGAATCGATAAGAAGATCAATAACCTGGGGTATAGGATCCCGTTGTTACCATATATCAAGCCAGAAGTGGTCCACGCCGAAAGACTAAGTCCATACAGAGATAAGGACCCACCCAATTGGTGATTGCGGAATCAAGCTGTTCGGGATGAACGGCTTTGGAAGGGCAGCGTTGCAAAGGGACTGATGGTGCGGTGCTGTCAAGTTTACGTTTTTCTTAAGTTAGGAAAAATATAAACCTGGCAACATCACTCTTGGCTCCTTTGTTACATTTCGATTGATAGCTGCCCTGGCTCCGTCCAAACCAAAGGTATTTCAAACTTTAATTACACTCTATTTCCAAAAGCTAGCTGTCGCTAATTTTACTTAGGAAATGTATAGCCAAAAATTTCTCTTGGACTTCCAAGCCAACGCCAAAATAACTGTTTTTGGCAAAGTCAGAAATAGGTTTTTCAAATTTTAATCGCCACATGCATGACAAAATCGTCCGGATAATTCACATAGCTGGGTCTTCTTATGGATACCATAACATACAAAGATAGCACAACTTTACTTAAGAAAACTCAATAGAAAACTGAACCGAGGAGAGCCGACCTAGATAAGAGATAATATGGGCGGCGTACTAATTAGTTGTCGATGACAGTTACGCATGGTCGAGTTTTACAGTTATGGGTAATATTCAAGTAACTCAAACTGGCTAACTAGGTTATAATGTTTGGCGCGATATCAGTATTTTATTAATAATTTTGTCTTTTATTAGAGCTAAAACTAATTCACCAACTATATTCCTCATCTATTTTAATGACCTACTGACCGAAACCAATAATCCTGTTTACAGCTTTGCAGATGACAGTACCCCTGTCTCCCAATTTAGACCAGAATAACTTTTACCAGAGCTGAGACGTATCACCGCAGACAGAAGCAGATTACAACAATTAATCAAGATCTGGAGAAGGTTCAAACCTAGGGCGACAGAAATTTGGTCCAGTTCAATGCAGCAAAAACCCAAGCAGCCAGGTTTACCAAGAAAGCCAATACGGCGGGCCCTGATATAATTATGGCAGGATCGACCATTCCTTCATCCTCGTCAACCAGACTACTGGGTGTCTCGGTTAATAGCAATATGTTCTGGCATGACCACGTTGCTAACATCGTAAAATCAGCCTCGCAGAAGCTTGGTACACTATTTCGCAACAAAAAACTGTATACACCGCAGCAGCTACTCTTGGTCTACAAAGCGCAAATAAGACCGTGCTTAGAATATTGCACACACATCTGGGGTGCCGCACCTAAGCACACCCTAAAGCTGCTGGATTTCATTCAGAAGAGAGCTGTGCGTCTCGTCGGCGACCCGGAGTTGACCCGGGATCTAGATGTTCTGGAACACCGCAGACATTTGGCCGAGATATTCCTGTTTTACAGATCTTTCACGGCAGATGTTCCCAGGATTTGGCCCGCACCATCTCGCTCCCTGCAAGGCCTGTCAGACACTCGCGACAGACGGTAAAAGCGCACCGGTTCGTTGTATAACTGGAAACACCTAGAACGTCGTTTTACAAGGACTCTTTTGTCTGACACACTGCATAAGTTTGGAACTCACCCCCAGGACCTGTTTTCCCCCTAATTATGACCCAAAACTATTCAAGAACCGTGTCAATCAACATCTTGCCACAGGATCTCCCTTTAGTGTTTGTGCCTCAGTCATAAAAAAAAATCTCTTCTTCTTCTTCACCCAGCTGTCGTAGTCCACTGCTGGACATAAGCCTCCCCTTTACATTTCCATTGTTTACCATCTTGAGCCACACTCATCCACTGACTTTCGATTCTTTTTATGTCATCTCGCCATCTTGTGGGAGGTCTTCCTGCACTTTGTTTGTCATTTCGCGGTCGCCACTCTAATAATCTCCTCGTCCACCTATCATCATTGCGTCTAGCTACATGTCCTGCATACTGCCACTTTAGTTTCGCAATTCTTGTTATTATGTCTTTCACTTTCGTTCTTTTGCGGATATCTATGTTCCTGATGCGATCTGATAGTTTTATTCCCAGCATAGAGCGTTCCATTTTACGTTGAGCTATTCTAAGTTTTTCTGTACTCGCTCTTGTTAGCGTGAGTGTCTCTGCGCCGTAAGTCATGACAGGGAGCACACACTGATTAAACATTTTACGCTTTAAACAGATCGGGATATCACTCTTGAATACTCCGTTCAGTTTACCATAGGCTGCCCATCCAAGCCCCACTCGTCTTTGTAGCTCCTGCGTTTGGTTGCCTCTGTGTATTTTTATGTCATGGCCTAGATATCTATATTCTCATACTTCGTCGATGTTGTGACTTCTCAATGTTCCCCGAGAACTAGGTTGGTCATTATCTTTATCTTTTGTGTGTTTATTTGTAGTCCTACTTTTGTGGCGGCTTTTGCTAGTTCTGTCAGCATTTCTTGGGCTTCTTGTATATCGTCGGCGATTAGCACGATGGCATCGGCAAAACGCAAGTTGTTTAATCTCTTACCGTCGATGTTTATGCCTCTTTGTCCCCATTCCAGCTGTTTGAACGCGTATTCGAGGACGGTGATAAAAAGTTTGGGTGACATCGTGTCTCCTTGCCTAACTTCTCTTTCGAGTGGAAATTTAATTGTGTTTTTGTATAACCTCAGACCTCACGCATGCTGATGTATTTTTATATATATTGTGTATTAGTCTAGTATATCTATAGTCAATGCGGCATTGACTAAGAGCTTTGAGAATTGTGTCTGGTTCTACAGTGTCAAATGCTTTCAGGAAGTCCACGAAGATCAGAACCAACGGTCTATTATACTCCACTGTTCTTTCAATAAAAGTTTTTAAGGCCAATAGATGATCTGCAGTTCCAAATCCTGCGCGAAATCCTGCCTGTTCCACTGATTGGTAAAAATCAAGCTTTTTTTCTAATCGGTTGGTTATTATTCTTGTGAAAAGCTTGTATAAGTGAGAGAGTAAGCTGATGGGACGATAGTTGGCTATGTCTGTAGGATCTCCTTTTTTATGAAGCAGTATCATCAATACGTTGTTCCAATCCCCTGATATGGTGGTGTTTGTTAGGTAAAGGTTAAAAAGTTCTTTGATTTTATTGATAAGAATGATACCTCCCATTTTAATTGCTTCTATCGTTATAGAATCTGTTCCTGCTGATCTATTGATCTTCATTTGTGTTAGTGCTTTTAGAATCTCATCGCCATCAATTTCGGGAATTTCTTCGGAACCTTGGTCTTGGACCCCATATTTTTGGGTTGTTTCTTTAGGATCGGAATGAATGACTGCCGTGCCCTTATACAGTTCTCTGTAAAATTCCTCTACTATTTGTAGTAACTTGGATCTGTTAGATGTTATGTTTCCTTCACTATTTTTCAGTTTTGTTATTTCGTTTTTACTAATAGCTAATTTTCTCCTAAGAACCTTCATGCTTTTGTTTTCTTGTATGGTTTGCTCGATTTGTTGTGTATTGTAGTGTCTTATATATTTCCTGATATTCCTTGAAATTTCTTTATTTATCTTCCTTAGTTCTGGTAAGCTCATATTGTCTTCCAGCATTTTTTCCGTTGTTCGAGCAGTCCTTTAGTGTGTGAGGTGATCTTGCTTTCGCTAGTTCGTTTTGGACAGTATTTGTCGATGGCTTGATGTAGTGATTCTGTTATTATTTTGTTTGTATCGTTTATGTCTGTTATGTTATCATTATCCTGCAATACCTGGGTAATCATGTTTTTATATTTGTCAGGTTATCAGGGCGGATCGTTCCATTTGTTTCTAGTTTTCTTCATCATCAGTCTTTCTCTTTCCTTTTCTGTGTCTATTACCACTGATGCCCTGACCATACGATGGTCGCTTCCTATTGAAACTTGGTTCAACACTGTTACATCGTGGACTATCGATTTTTTATCGGTTATGATGATCTCATTTCTTGTCTTGCCGTCGGGACTGGTCCATGTCCATTTTCTGTTAGGTTTCTTATAGAAAAAGCCATTCATCAAGTAGAGGTTGTTTTCTAGCAAGAAGTTGACCAGCTTTTCGCCTCTGGAATTTCTAGTGCCGATGCCATACTTTCTTAGTACTATTTCTGTATCCTCTGATTTTACTCCCACTTTGGAATTGAAATCCCAGCAGATTGTGTTGAAGTGTGTGGGTGTGTGACTTAGTGCCGTCTTAATGTTTTCGTAGAATGCTTCTACTTCTTGATCTTCATGGTCTATTGTTGGTGCATATGCTATAATAACTTTCAGGTTATATCTAGAATTTAGTCTTAGTATCGTGTATCCTACTTTTTCTGATATGTAGTTGGTGGTGTTATCTTTGTGTCTCTTGTGTACTAGGAAACCTATACCGCCTACCTTTTTGTCGTTGTCTCCGCGATAATATAGATTATGGCCTGATTTCAAGGTTTTTAGATCCTCTCCCAGCTGTCTCACCTCGCATAAGCCTATTATATCCCATCTTACATGTTTTATTACTTCTCCCAGTTCTGTGATTTTCTCTTCAGATGACAAGGTTCGGACGTTAAAAGTTGCTATTTCTAATTTGTGGGTTTTTCGTTTTTTCGATTGATTCTCGGTTTTCTTAAATTCTGTGGAGGCTAAGTTCGTAATCCTTGTTCGTTGCCATGGTCGTCTTTGCTGGTAGCTCGATCTCTGCCGGTAATTCTTCGCACCCTCTGTCCGCAGACTTATTTGGTTGCTACCTTCACCAAGGGTACACGGACTGCCGGGGACTGAGGGC
Source organism: Pissodes strobi (assembly GCA_016904865.1). Classification (NCBI taxonomy): domain Eukaryota; kingdom Metazoa; phylum Arthropoda; class Insecta; order Coleoptera; family Curculionidae; genus Pissodes; species Pissodes strobi. The sequence goes on from JAEQML010075663.1 coordinate 7,060, forward strand.
CTGGTTTGTTTGGACTGATCCATAGGGGGTAAATGGCCATAACTCGCCACGCTGGCCTTGCGCGGGTTGGCGAGTGGATTAGGATATTGAAAAGTATAGGAATTGGTTTGGAAAGGAAGTGGAGGTGGGACAATGGTTTCCCCTGTATGGTGTTAGGAGATAAAGCAAGGCTCGCGTATGGCAGGGTCGCTTCCCTGAAGTAGATCTGTCGCATACTGGGATCATAAGTGGGTATCTACCCGCTACGGGGTATCTACCTGCTACCGGGCACATCAAAAATATTTAAAATTTGTTCTTACCTGTTTTTTTTGACTGTTTAACCAAAAATCACCTAAGATATAAATAAGTTCGCAAAATCATCTTGTTGACCAAGAGTCTTCAGGATTACAGGGCATAAAAATTATGCTCCAATATATTTTGGAAAGCGCAAACGTTAACTGCGCACCAGGTCTTTATGAATAGGAGCTAAATCTTAAAATTTCTAATACTCATTAATCACTGCCTGCTTACTTTGTTTCGGCAAATGTTTGCCAATGTTTATACTTTAAATTTTAGTTGTTGGCTAGCACTTAAGAAAAGAGTTATTTCGATATATTGAATGGTTCTGAAAAACTATATATCATTTATACGGCCATACTAAAAATTACCATAAAAAAGTGCATCTGGACTAAATTGTTCTGATAGCTCTTAAAAATAACATTAGTTTACATTGCAGAGACATATTATTCTACATTAAAAACCTCACTAAAAATTTAATACCTACCTCACGATTTTCCTATAAAATATTTTATCTCGCTTTTAATGTAATAGTTTCTTTCAACAAAATTGGCTTTTAAGGCTATAAAGCTGGAAATCCCAGGTTTTACGAGTCTAGTTGTCTAGTGCTCTTGAGCTGACCTAATGTATTTATCTAGGGAGAAGAACGCTGATCGATATTCGTAAATTAAAATATAAATACGAGCAGCACGTTAACCTGCAAGGATGAAAGGATTTCAAAAAGGTTTTACAAAGATTAATGACCAAGGTAACGTAAGATATCCATTTGTAAAACGTTAACTGCGCCTTTGCTCCGATCGGTATTACACTAATAAATTGAGTAAAATCAAACGAATCATTGATAGACACTTTTATATCTACTGTCCTTTGCAAATAGTGAAAAAGATTTATTCTTTAATAAAATCATCACATTATGGATTGCGCAAAACATTCAAATCTAAGTAGAGAACACCATATTCTGCCCTAGACCTCTGCCATGAATTTCGATGATGCATTTTACTTGAACTATAATGCAATTTTTACTGCTCTCCCCAAAGATTAGCGAACACGTGCCTGTTTCTCGGTGGAAACTGGAAAAGCAAATAAATAAAATATTTTCATGATGTAAACCGAGAGTTTGCATGGTTGCGAACATAATGTTGGCTATATTGTGTTTCTGAGCTTTTACTGCTAACGAGATACGTCGTTTGATAAAAGTTGATGCTACAATAAAAAGTTTAAAATAGGTTGTTTTTTTTTTGTTGGCCTACGTGGGAGCAACATTCACATGTTCGATAGATAAATTCAATACCGAAGAGGTTCCTAAATAGGATTTTGTTGAGAGGCATTGAATTGAAATAGTGATGCAGCTAAAATAGAGTAAAGTTTAAATATTTGGAGCTTTTTTGTTTACGTTACTTAATCGTGATTGGTTGGTTAACAAATGGTGTTCTAAAAAAGTTGAAGATATCAGCTTTTTGGCATCTTTCTCGTTGATATTTTGGCAAAAAAATCGGTCTGAATTTTCCAATGTAGAATCTGAGAAATTTTAAAAACATGGACGTATTATAGCCCACTGATGGATAGATAAGAACAAACTAGACCAAATTGACATTACTTTAATTCATATCTGGATAAAACTGCAGAGTAAAATTTTCCATTTTTGGCCGCATATTTCAAGTTTGCGCGCACAATTTTGCCCGGACGAATACGAAAAAGAGTTCGAGTCTGCCTTTAAATTAAAAATTGTACTGTCGGCACTCTTTTCGGTCTTTGGTCATAATTTATCATTTGCCGTCATGTTTACGTAAAATCGACGACCGAAAGTAACTGTTTCATTGCTTTTTTAAGAACTCCGAGACCGGGACTTCAATAACAAAAAAATAAACAATATGAATGTGCTTCAGTTGAAACTCTTTCGTTTTATTATTTGTAATATATCACTGTCTATAGATAGTGATTTATATTAGAAATATTTTAGGTATTGACACATAATTGATAAATTGAAATTTTAATAATGCTTGAGGATCAAGGCAGAATAAAGTAAACGGGTTTATTGAATATTCAATAATATACCAACAAACATGGCTGGAATGAAATCTAGAAATCGATTCTTTTCTGAGAATTCGAAACCAGTATTCGAGTGCTGATCTAGAAGGGTCGAATAACTTTATTACGATTCTTGTCCGTATCATTTCTTTGTGAAGTCGATTCACAATAAGTTAAGATTGGACTGTGTAAATAGTTTTTTGTTCCCCTTCAATTTTCCTATCCAAATTATGGACAGCTCGATAATCATTTGTAAAGTAATAACTTATGAATTTGAAATATAATCCGAACTCTACATATAATTCAAAAATTAAACAAAAAAATAGTAGTTACCATCGAAACAAATGGTTTTCTTTCTAAACCCCTCTGTATATATGAAATTTAGTTCATAATATATACAATTAAAACGAAAAAAGACCTATTTGAATAGTTTATTAAGCATTTGTTAGCGTTGGGCGATTGGTTGTAGTGTGATGGGAGACAATGGTTAGTAGTTAGTTGGGAAATATTTTTTTGGTTGTGTTATGTACCAATTTGATTTACTAGTATTACAAAGCAAGCTCATGTAAACAGGAAAATGGTGTTAGAACATAAGGGATAATGTTGACGAAGTATAATTATAACCATCGTTATTTACGAGCTTGGGTTAAAAGCCGATGAATGTGTGTTTATGTTTCTCTAAGATTGATATGTAGGTTATGTAATGGGGCTAGTTTTGAAGAGAGGCGATTGCGTGGGATTAGTGAAATCGAGACCGTCGCCGAATATAGAGTAAATGTCTATTTAAAATTCTCGTGTATTATTTTCGATTATATTCCCGGTGCTTCGCGTAATTTTAATTTACAGTTCAGGTGTGGGGTAATTCGCGTGCTATAGTTATTTTCGATTATTATTTACTGGGTTTTATTTACGTTATTGTTATAGTGGTGTTGTGTTTAGTGGTTTATTCGCTGAATATAGATTTTTAGCTGTTTATTATTATGGGAAAAAGACGCATTTCTTCAAGTGCTAGTTCTAGCGATAGTACTAGTAGTGATAGAGACAGGGACGTTCAACGTTATAGAAATAAGAAGTCAAGAGGACAAGGGTCACGGACACAAGACTTTAGAAAACGTTCTAAATCTCGTGACGGAAAACGTTCCAAATCACGTGACCGGCGTATTTCCAGAAAAAGTTCTAGGCGCTCTCGTCCTTTAACGTGCAGAAATTATTCTAGAAGACGTTCTGAATCACCTGAAATTAGAGCTCTCAGATCATATACGCCAGACGTATTGCCACCTCGAAGATCCAGGCACAATACACCTCAAGCCCCTGTACAAAGTTCTATAAGGTCTCGAGTTGTTGAGGTACATAGTGAAAATAGCGATAGGTCAGCGGCACCCTATGGCAGAGGATCAGATTTTAAAGCAGCAGAGGAGCGAATTAAGAAGCTGTAATGTCAAGTAAGGCAGTTAACTAGACAAACTCATTCCATGGAACGTATACCTGATAATCTGCCTAGATTGACGGTCAAGAGTGATTGCATTCCGGAATTTTCGCCAGAAAATTACAATCTAACCTCTCAGCAATGGATTTAAAAAATCGATCAACTGAAAGCCATAAATCATTGGGACGAGATAACAACCATATACCATATGCAGTCAAGATTAACTGGTATGGCAAAAACCTGATATCATAGCTTACCAAACTACAACTTCACTTGGGATGAATGGAAGGCCCTCATTAAACGTAGCTTCCCAGACCATACGGACTATGCCATTCTTTTACAAACAATGTTGAATCGACACAAAACTGTATCTGAGTCAATGACGTCATACTATTTTGCAAAAATTGAACTTTTAAGAAGCATACTGCAGCTTCCGGAAAGGAAGCCGTGTCCTGTCCTTATACATGGCATAGACGACCCGGTTATACAAAACAGTGCACGAGCTGGACAATATCAAAATCCTGAGAGCCTTTATGAAGAGTACCTGTCAGCACTAAATATTGAGGTTCGAAAATCCAGAGAAATGAAATTGCCAGCCACCAGTTCTGGAGACTTAAGGAACAATCTAAGGAAGAATAAACAAACCAAATTTGAAACAAAGTGTTTTAACTGTGGTCAACGTGGTCACATAGCTTCAAAATGTTTGAAGCCCAGGAAGGAATGTAGGCGATGCCAGCTGTTGGGACATGATGAACGAAGTTGCTCTAAGAACAATTTTAACAAGCCTGGTAAGTCAAAGCCCATTTTCAATATAAAAGCCACTAAAAATAATTGTAACGCCGATGTTTGTTATTTTATTGACTGTTCTCTAAATCAAAGTATTTTACGTATATATGTTGATTCTGGCAGTAGTGCTGTTACATTACGCGAGTCGGATGTCAGAGCTTTAGGTTTAAAACTGCATCAGGTACAGAAACGTCTGAGCGGATTTGCAGGAGGTTCTTTAGTTGTTGAACATAAGGTTTTGATTGATTTAAATGTAGATCTTGCAAAAGCACAAGTTGAAGCGCTTGTTGTACCTGATAGTGTACAAGACGTGTCGGTTATCGTTGGTCAGCCTTTTATAAATCATCCAAATGTTGTCATGGTAACAAGTGGAGGCCAGGTGAGACTGTTTAACTCTGACGTAACGTCTATTTCAGAGTTTGATAGTTTACCCCCTCGTAAAATCATTTTGTGGGCTAAGGAGGCTACTGTCATACCGCCCAATCATATTGGTCATGTTTCTTTGTATTCTAATGTTGATGCCAAGGAAGTTTTTATTGATTTGCAACAAAGACCATGGCCCAACCAATTTCATGTTATACCCCGTTGTATTATTGAGTTGTCAAAATGCGGAATGGTGCCAATTTTAAATACATCAGATAAACCAATTTGTTACGAAAAAGGCAGAGCAAGAGGTTCCCTATGTAGTCCTGAAAGTCCGTCAAGTAATTTTAAAATGTGCGCGATTAATCAAGAAAATTTACCTGAGTTTAGTTTGAAGGATTTAGACAAAGTTGTCTACACTGACCTTCCTCCAGACGTAAAAGTACAACTTCTTGTTTTGCTTAATAAATATAGGGACTGCTTTGCTACAAAAATATCTGAAATTGGCAAAACTAATGTAACTGAAATTTCTATTGATCTGCATGATAAAACACCTGTTACTTATCGACCATATCGCTTATGATTTTCCGAGCGAGAAAAAGTTAGGGACATAGTTCAAGAATTACTTGATCAGGACATCATTCGGGAATCTTCTTCTCCTTACGCTAGTCCAATTCTGCAGGTGCGTAAGAAAAATGGTGAGTCACGCATGTGCGTAGATTATCGCGCGTTAAACGCCAAAACAATAAAGGATAAATATCCTCTTCCGAGGATTGATGATTTATTGGATGGACTCAAGAATGCCAGCAACTTTACAAGCTTGGATCTTGCCTCTGGATACCACCAAGTACCTGTAGCTTCGGATTCCATAGAGAAGACAGCTTTTGTAACTCCCGACGGTCACTACGAGTATCTGACCATGCCTTTTGGACTCGTTAATGCACCTGCAGTTTTCCAGAGGGCAATTCATAAAGCTCTAGGACCTCTACGTTACACTACAGCTATGGCGTACATAGACGACATCTTAATCCCGTCAACGGACGTGATAAATGGCCTTACGAATTTAGAAAACGTTCTACAACTTTTACGTAAGGCAGGTATGACATTACGTTTTGATAAATGTAGGTTTCTTTTCAATAAAATTGATTATCTTGGACACGAAATCTCATATGAAGGAATAAAACCTGGATCTGAGAAGATAAAGTCTGTACGAGATTTTCCAACACCAGCGGATGTGCACTCTACCCGACAATTTCTCGGACTTGCAAGTTATTTCCGGAAGTATATCAAAGGTTTCTCAATTATTGAGAAGCCACTGACCGATTTAACCAAGAAAATGCTTCATTCACTTGGCAGACAGACCAGCAAAATGCTTTTGAAGAACTTAAAGAAAAGCTAGTCACACGTCCTACTCTCGCTGTCTTCGATGGAAACGCTTCGACGGAGCTTCATACTGATGCCAGTAAACGTGGGATTGGTGGGATATTGCTGCAAAAATAGTTCAATGGAGAATTGAAGCCCGTACAATATTTTAGCCGCTCTCCAACGAATCATGAAAAGGTCTACCATTCTTATGAGCTAGAGACTTTGGCCGTTGTTTGCAGCATGAAGAAATTCCGTGTCTATTTAATAGGTATTGAGTTCAAAGTAGTTACAGACTGCAATGCCCTTAGAACAACACTGACCAAGCGTGACTTAATACCAAGGATAGGCCGATGGTGGCTTATTACTCGAGAATTTTACTTTGCCATTGAATATAGAGCAGGATCAAAGATGGGACACGTAGATGCTCTT
>JAEQML010075664.1:0-13731 GCA_016904865.1 Pissodes strobi
ATTCATTACTTTCGTGAACAATTTTAAGGTGGATATGAATAAGCTTAGATCCCAGAGATATCTTGGTGGGTGGGAGGAATAGTAGATGGTCGGGCCTAAGCATTAGTTTAAACTTTTTAAGTTGAACATATAAAAGTACTGTATTTATATAGTAAAACTTTTACTTCAGCGATAGTCTATATTTGCATAAACCATGCAAAATTAGCAGTAAATAATTCAAACTTTATTACCAAAACCCCATTTGGCAGAGCTTTAAAATTCATTAGCCACACATAAAATAACTTCTATGGCACCGCATCAGAGCCGGGGGCAACTTCAAAGTGATTCCTGTCCAAGCAGCCGGACATGGCAAAGTCTCGGCGAGGTACAGAATTTAATTTCAAAAGCCACATCGCAAAGAGAGATGTGTTAAACGCGGTGTCAACGCTATTTTATTAAAAGAGGATCTTGCCTGCATGGGCTGTGAAACGGACTCGGACTTTTATGATACGTGTGTGGAAAGCGCTGGAAGTAATTAGAGCAGTGCTTTTAACGGTGTTGTACGTTATGACATACGACCAATTTCTCTGGCTGAATTATAATTATATTTTGGATGATTTTAATGTTAGCATGTTAATGGTTCACAGATTATAATAAAAATTACTTATGCTTCATTACAGCATCTCTTTCAGTATATTTAAAATAAATACCGTAAAAAGGCGTATTCGCTTACTAGAAAACATTAAAACTAAGTTTCAATTAGATGAACTAAGGTCCTTTCCTAGTTTTGATAATGCCTAATAGGTAAGAACAAACTCGATTTAAATAGACGCCATATACGTCTAATTCGCTGCCCTTGTTTTGCGTTTTTAATTTCCGTCTACCAACGACAAAAACGTGTTTTATTATGTTTAATTGTGACCACCAAACAATTTCGCCTGATGAAGCGCGACGCCCGCACAGTGGAACAACCCAATGCGTTCTACCGGACATAGGAGATATTAAACGAATATTGGATTTACTGGATTTCTCTTATAGAACTCAATGTTTCTTTTGTAATTGCAATCAATCCTCAATTTGCTCTATTACCTAGAATTCAGAAAAACTATTATATTAAGTCATATTTCTATATTCTTAGGGCAACTGCATTTTGGTTCTTTTTTAATTCAGAATATAAAGTGATAAAAATTTTAATAAAATATAGCAACATTCTCTCGTTATCATTTGAATATTAATATAATAAATATACCAGAAGAGTTACTAACCTATTTCAAAATGAATACGCTGTATATTAAAGCATATTATGTTTCAATCTTAAATGAATAAACTATTGCTACGTATATTAGAATAGCATCCTGCATTACTCGATCCTCAACAACTTCTCTATCGGTTGAAAAACTCTTAAACTATATTAAGGTACTCATACATACTTAATTACTTGATTTTAAGAACTTCTATGCTTTGGAAAATTAATAAGCTATATTATTAAATCATATCAGGTTTCATTACTTGACAAGCAACAACTTCTCCATTACTTCGAAAATTAATAAATTATATTAAATTACTTACACATCCTTAATTACGCGATTCTTAATAACCTCTCTATCATTTGGAAAATTAGTAAGCTAAATTATCTTATGTTAGCCTACTTATATATCATTTAAAAAATTAATAAGCTATATTAAAGTATACTGAATACTAGGATATATACAGAAGAGTCCATTATAAAAATGACTCAAAAGAGCACAGTTACTTCTTGTTGGTATGGAAATTTTTAAAGCATTCAATACAGAGTCCTACATTACATTTGGAAGGCATTGTTCTTCCTTTGCTGGTACAATTATTTCCAGCACACCTGCGGCCAGTTCCTTGAGGCACAGAAATAACGAAATGATTTAGATGCTTAACTTTTTTTCCCAGAAAACTGTGTTTCTGTAACTTTTTTTTATTAATGTTTTTTTCCTTATTTCGTTTTATAATACTTTTATTGACTTTCCAAAGATTTTTTTGTATATATTTTTTTCTTATTTGGTTTTATAATACTTTTATCAACTTTTCGAATAATCTTGTTTTATTATAATTATTATTTTTTTTTCTTTCCCTTTTTTTTTCGTATAGAATTTTTTTTCTTCCCATTTTCCAAACAATTTTTTCGTTTTTTTATATATTTTTTTCTTATTTGGTTTTGCAATACTTTTATTAACTTTCCGAACAATCTCTAGTTTTTTTATTAATTTTTTTCTCTTCTTTTTTATCATATAGAATTTTTTCTTCCCATTTTTGCCATCCCCGACCTCGCAGCTGAACTCCTTCGTCTCTTTTTCGCCGAACACCGTGTTTCTGTAACTTATTATTATTTGTTTGTCTTTATTTTGTTTTCTAATACTTTTATTAATTTTCCAAAGATTTTTTCTTTTTTTTATTAATGGTATTACTTATTTGGTTTTTAATAAATTTCCAAACATTCTCATGTTTTTTTATAATTTTTTTTTCTTATTTCATCTTCTCTTCTTTTTTTCATAATGAATCTTTATTCGTCCTATTTTTGTCATCCTCGACCTCACAACTGAACTCCGCCTCCTTTTCGTCGAAAACCGCGTTTCTGTGATTTTTTTCTTATTATATTTTTGTTTTTAATTCGTTTTATAAAACTTTTATTAACTTTCCGAAATTTTGTTTTTTGTATTTTTTTAAACAATTTTTTTATTTGGTTTTGTAATACTTTTATTAACTTTCTGAAAAATCTCTGTAACTTTTTTCTATTATTTTTTGTCTTTATTTCATTTTATAATACTTTTAATAACTTTCCGAAGAATTTTTCTCTTTTTTTGTATTAATTTTTTTCTTATTTGGTTTTATAATAATTTTATTAACTTTCCAAACAATCTTTTTTTTTATTAATTATTTTATCTTATTTCATCTTTTTTTTTTATTTTTTGTCATAAAGAATTTTTTTTTCCACTTATTGCCATCCCTGACTTCGCAGCCGAACTCCTTCGCCTCTTTTTTGCCGAAAACCGCGTCTCTATAACTTTTTTTTTATTAAATATTTTTCTCTACTTCATTTTATAATACTTTTATTAACTTTTCGAAGAATTTTTAATTTTTTTTTATTTAGTTTTATACTTTTATTAACTCACCAAACAATCTCATGTTTTTTGATTATTTTTTTTTCTTATTTGGCTCTGCAATACTTTTCTTAACTTTCCGAACAATCTCTTGTTTTTTATTAATTTTTTTTCTTTTTCTTTTTTTCATATAGAATTTTTTTCTTCCCATTTTGCCATCCCCGGCCTTGCAGCTGAACTCCTTCGTCTCTTTTTCGCCGAACACCGTGTTTCTGTAACTTTTTTTTATTATTTTTTTGTCTTCTAATACTTTTATTAACTTTCCGACGATTTTTTCTTTTTTTTTATTAATGGTATTACTTATTTGGTTTTTAATAAATTTCCAAACATTCTCATGTTTTTTTATCATTTTTTTTCTTATTTTATCTTTTCTTTTTTTTCATAATGAAATGCGTCCCATCTTTGCCATCCTCGACCTCGCAGCTGAACTCCTTCGCATCTTTTTCGCCGAAAACCGCGTTTCTGAAAATTTTTTTCATTATATTTTTGTTTTATTTCGTTTTATAATACTCTTATTAACTTTCCGCAGAATTTTTGTTTTACAATTATTTTTCTTACTTGGTTTTATAATACTTTTATTAACTTTCCGAACAATCTCTTGTTTTTTTTGTTATTATTTTATTCTTATTTCATCTCTTCTTTTCTTTTTTTCATAATGAATCTTTATTCGTCCTATTTTTGCCATCCTCGACCTCGCAGCTGAACTCCTTCGTCTCCTTTTCGCCGAAAACCGCGTTTCTATAACTTTTTTCTTAATATATTTTTGTTTTTAATTCGTTTTATAATACTTTTATTAACTTTCCGATTTTTTTTTGTTTTTTTATAATTTTTTTTCTTATTTGGTTTTGTAATACTTTTATTAACTTTCCGAACAATCGTTGTAACTTTTTTTTTATTATTTTTTTCTTATTTGGTTTTATAATAATTTTATTAACTTTCCAAACAATCTTTTTTTTATTAATTCTTTTTCTTATTTCATCTTTTCTTTTATTTTTTTTTCCATAAACAATTTTTTTCTTCCACTTTTTGCCATCCCTGACCTCGCAGCTGAACTCCTTCGCCTCTTTTTTGCCGAAAACCGCGTCTCTATAACTTTTTTTTTATTAAATATTTTTCTTTACTTCATTTTATAATACTTTTATTAACTTTCCAAACATATTTTTGTTTTTTTTTATTTTTTTCTTATTTCATCTTTTTTTTCATAAGAATTTTTTTTTCTTCCCATTTTTGCCATCCCCGATCTCGCAGCTGAACTCATTTGCCTCTTTTTCGCCGAAAACCTCATTTATGTAACTTTTTTTTATAATAAGTTTTTTTTCTTCGAGGCGCACCTACCATAAAAATTTCGACCCCCTAGCTCTTCCCGTTCTCTCGAAATTATTTATTTTAATTTTGTCTTCTCCTCCCTCTCTTTGCCGAACGGGGGTAGGGGGGGGATGTTGATTATATGCTCCCATTTTTGTCCAGTATCCTGATTTTACCCCGGCTACATGTCCTGAAAATTTCAACTCTCTAGCTGTACTGGAACATGCTTAATTAAAGGGACGTTTCACTTTGATAACCGTTTCAACTTTGACAAGCGTTTCACTTTGATAAGCGTTTAATTTTTCCTGACTTTACCCTCACTTCAATAAACTATATTAAATTACTTACACATGCATAATTACTCGATTCTTTGTAACCTATCAATCATTTGGAAAATTAATAAGGTATCATATCAGGTGTCATTACTTGCCAATCAATAGCTTCGCTGTCACTTAAACATTTAATAAAATATGTTTAATTACTTATATATGCTTTGATCCTCGATTCTTAACAACCTCTCTATCATTTTGGAAAATTATATTAAAGCATAGCATGTTTCATTACTCGATCCTCAACAACTTTTTATCACTTGAAAAATTAATAAACTATGTTAAATTACTTACACATGCTTAATTACTCGATTCTTAGTAACTTATTAAGCATTTGGAAATTTAATAAGCTATAATAAATCATATCAAATTTCCTTACTTGACAATCACTTAAAAAATTAATAAACTATATTATATTACTATATTATATTACTGAAATAGACTTTGACTAGATGTTTAATTCTTTTCATCCTCTCTGTCATTTGAAAAATTAATAAGCTGTATTAAAGCATAGCACGTTTCATTACTCAATCCTCATCAAGTTTTTATCACTTGAAAATGAATAAACTATATTAAATTACTTACACATGCTTAATTACTAGATTCTTAGTAATCTATCAATCATTTGGAAAATTATTAAGCTATATTAAATCATTTCAAGTTTTCTTACTCAACAATCACTTAAAAAATTAATAAACTATATTAAATTAGTTATATAGCCTTCGATGCTCAATTATTAATATCCTCTCTATCATCTGAAAAATTAGTAAGCTATATTAACGCATAGCATATTTCATTACTCAATCCTCAACAACGTTTTTATCACTTGAAAAATTATTAAACTATATAAAATTACTTACACATGCTTAATTACTCGATTCTTAGTAACTTATTAATCATCTGGAAAATTAATAAGCTATATTAAATCATTTTAAGTTTTCTTACTTGATAATCACTTAAAAAATTAATAAAGCATATTAAATTACTTATATAGGCTTTGATGTTCCATTCTTAACATCCTTTCTATCATCTGACATATTAATAAGCTATATTAAAGCATAACATGTTTTAATTACTCGTTCCTCAACAACTTTTATCACTTGAAAAATTAATAAACTATCTTAAATTAATTACACATGCTTAATTACTTTGGAAAATTATTAAGCTATATTAAATTATAATATCTTTGATTAACTTCACTATCACTTAAAAAATTCATAAACTATATTAAATTACTTATATAGGCTTCGATGTTCAATTTTTTAACATTCCCTCTATCATCTGAAAAATTAAAAAGCTATATTAATACATAGCATGTTTCATTACTCAGTCCTCAACAACTTTTTATCAGTTGAAAAATTTATAAACTATAATAAATTACTTACACATGCTTAATTACTCGATTCTTAGTAGTCTATCAACAAATTTGTCCAGATAATCGTGCGTTGCGACCCACTGTACGCCGTGCCGTGCCGTTATTTTAACAAAATTGTGCAGGATTTTTAATGTCATTTGCAGGTTTTTTCGTTTAAAATTTAATTATGTTCTATTTGGTTCTCCACTTTAATTATTTACCACGCTGTCAATTACTAGATTGATAACGTTACGTTGAGGTATTTTACGTAAATTAAATGTCGTCACCATTCTCTCACTTTGATTTACATTGTATGCTTATTACAATAATCGTTGTAATAATATTCTCACAAAGGTTAAGATAACATACAATATACCTCGGCACGTTCTGACAACTTTTATAATAATGCTATAAGTGCAACAGGAGCTTCGACTGTTAATATTAGGAGTATATACAAGAATTTTAATGAATTTTTGGTGTTTTTGGAATCTGTCAAGAGAGATTTTGATGTAATTGTAATGTCCGAGACTCACACAGTGTTCAATTAGAGTATTTAATAACAGAAGAGTGTTTCATTTACTTCAAGGGTTTATTTGAATAAATGCACCTTTAGCATGTCATCCACGATGCATCGTCATTTAATATTTCGTCGTAATATTAATATTACTATTAATTCTTTGAAAATTTACCTCGTATTCAAATTTCGAAACTCATTAAAATATTCGCGAATATATTGCAGAATGTTGCTTTTAACTTAATGGGAACGTAATTTTCGACGAAACTATGTAGATCAAAGTTGCGATGTTCTAGATCTCAGACCGTTAAGCGAATGGTTTTATTTCCTCTGACGTACATTTAATTACAAGCCTTGCAAATGATGATATAAAGCAGACGAATCGAGTTTTTAGATTATATTTAAAGTCAATTTAAATTAATTTAAGTCTGAATTAAGAACATTTCTGCTGGTGTCACGGAGTCCCAGGAGGAAGAGATTTCAGAAATGTATAGCAAGAGAGCATGCCAGTGATCTTTAATATTTTATTTCTAAACAGCTTAACTGTTTCTATATTTGACATATACACTAGGCTGTCAGGCAGGGATTGAGGTCCTGATGCATTACCCACATTTTTAAAACAGTTCACATTTTTATTGGCACACCCCCTTTTCTTTATATTTAATCAATCTTTACATTCAGGAGTCTTTCCAAGCTATTGGAAGGCCAGTTATATCAGCATTTTAAATACAATTCCAATAAGATTCTCTTCAAAGTCAACTGATTGATGAGCAATTTGGTTTCATTGCTGGCCGTTCTACAGAGCTAAATATTCTGTCATTCACAGATTGTTTGTCCCGGTCTTTGGAAGAGGGGTTCAAGTTCACGCATTGTACACTGACTTCTCTAAGGCCTTCGACAGAGTCAATCATTACTTGCTAATCCACAGATTGAGGAGGGCATGAGTCGATGCGCCTTTGCTACAATGGCTTTACTCCTATTTGACTGACAAAACACAGATTTATCAAGTCCTTGGCGTTCAATCGATTGAGATACCTGTTGTGTTTGGTGTGCCCCAGGAGGGTCACACTTGAGGCTCCTGTGAATCAAAAATTGTAATATAAAAATCCCAGCACAGTTCCTTCCTTCTTTTTGTAGACGACTTAAAACAATATTGTCACGAATTGTCTTTTTTAACTGTGACGCCACGCCTTACTTAGCGTGCAGGAGAGTAACTCAGAACGCACTACGTCAAATTGAGAAGAGATAATAAAGGAGACACATCGATAAAAACAGTAACAAGCTTATTTACAAACAAACTTAATAACGGTTAGACTGTATACTAATAAAAGCGTGTTTAAGTTTATAGATGAATTAAGAGTATACACTATACCCTTTTAATATTAAATGCATGTCTTCTCGACGGAGGCTTAGTAGCAAGCGACGTCACTTTTATTAATAAAGTTTATGTGAGCGGAGTTGTCATTTATTTATGTATTCGTTCTGATATTTATAAGGTAAGTCTTTCTGGTTTAAGTTTAAGTGGGTCTGGGTATGCCCAAGTAGTAAGTAGGCTAAAATGGCGGTGACTAAAGAGCAAGCAAAAGACGTATCTCCTATAAAATACAGGTTTAAGTGCCGTAAAAATAAAACTTCATCAATAGTAACATGTGTAAAATGTGGAAATATATTTCACCATTCCTGTGCAGTACGAGACTGGACGGGAAAAGTGAATTTTCTGGAGAAAAATCGGGTTCTGTGCTGTGACGAATTGGAGACGGCATCTCAGGACGGTCCGGAAAAACCCGAGCTGATAAGCTATTTAAAAAAGTTGGTAGACGAACTGACCGACAAGAACAGAATACTTCAAGAAAACGCGAATCTATGGAAGGAAAAATACGAAGAAGCACTGGAAAACTCATACGAAAAGCGGGTTTCACGCCTCCAAAAAGGTAAACAAACATTGCCTTCCCCCCGCTCCGACGCTTCTCCGCTCCCTTCACTCATCCGTCAGATTGACATCGGTAATACAACGTTGCCCGTAACTCGGCCGAGAACTCGTTCCGATCAACATCCGAATTTCGATTCGAACGAAACCGAATTAAACCGGAATACCACCGAAGTGAGCGATTCCGCTTCAAATGACGTCAGAGTCGGCGAAAGGGCGCTTTCTCAAACGCAGACCCAAAAATCGGAAATCTCCATTGTCGAAAACCGCGTCATCGATTTGACAGACGATGGTGATCCTAACCTTATTGTTACTGTAAACAAAAACAAACAAGGTATGGGAATGGGAACAGAGGAGCCAGAGGAACCAAAACCAAGTGGAAGTACAACCGACGGTGAATGGCAAGTTGTAAGCAACAAAAAAAGAAGATCTAATAAAATTGAATCCACACTTCGCCCTAAAGCTCTTGAAGGTAATAAAGAAAATATCACTTGCCTAAAGGCTGTAACATTTAAGAAATTTTCCTGGCTGTTTGTGTCCAGATTATCATTAGAAACTGAAACCAAAAGTATTGAGAATTATCTTAGGGAAAATGATATTTCTGACTTTGAATGTTATAAGTTAAATATAAAGCGTAATGTCAAATATAATTGCTTTAAAATTGGAATTCCAACCGAAATAAAGTCAGAAGTATTAAATAAAACTTTTTAGCCAAAAGGCATATTGGTAAATGAGTTTTTAAACTTGAACTAAGTAGGATTAAACAGGGACGTTCAAAAAACCCAGATAAAATAGATAACCCATTAAATGAAACCTGTATGAGTGTCTTACACTACAATGTAAGGTCAGTAAAGAATAAGGTGGGCGAGCTTGAAGCATGTCTAACCGACAGGCTCCCTACAATAGTTTTACTGGCCGAGCATTGGCTTAAAGATGATGAAATTCCTTTTTTCCAATTAGACAATTATAAAATTGGGAACTCTATCTGTAGGTCTAGTTTTATTGGGGGTGGCACTGCCATACTTCTTAATACTGAATTTAGTGAAGAATTTATGCCAATTTTAGCCATTAATGAAGAAAAATGTGTGGAAATGTGTTGTATTTTTGTAAGATCTTATAACTTTTATGTTTTATGTGTTTATAGAAGTCCTTGCGGATGTTTTGACACATTTATGCAATTCCTGGAGTCGGCAGTACAAAAATTAGATCTTTATGCAAACATTGTTATCGCGGGAGATTTTAATGTCTTATTTGGTACAAATCAAAGAGGGGCATGCACCCTAGAAGATTTCTTGGAGAGCTTTGGTTTAAAAACATTAATAACTTTCAATACTAGAGGTGAAAACTGTTTGGACAATGTTTGTGTAAATTTCGAAATATCTAAAATAAAAAGTTTGGATTTTGGTTGTGTCTTTTGATGTGGAAACTTTAATATGCGTAGAACAAACCACACAGGCTGTAAGTAAGTCTGTCTTTAGGCCAATTACACAGCAAGGTCTGCATAAGTTTTATAATACTATTGAGTCTAGAGAGTGGCACTTCTTTGATCGGGCTGACATATTGGTTGACCGGAAGTTTGCCATGTTCCAGGATGTCCTGCTTGGGGCTTTCTTGCAGTCTTTTCCGGAGAGGACATACCTGAAGCGTGAATCCCCTCCTGGTCCTTTATGCTGGTTCACTGAGGATCTTCGGCAGCTAAGAGACACAGTTCACTTTCTAAGTGAACTCAATAGGCGATACAGTACCCCAGGTAATAAAGACTTACTTAATAACTATAAAAAACATTACAGGCATCAAATTATTAATGCGAAACGATTGGCTAATGACAACTGGATTCAAACATCCAAAAATCCATCGAAATCTATGTGGAAAATAATAAATAAGAAAAGAGGTAAGCAACATCAAAATAAAAATGTTTCAATAAGTCCAGATGATTTTAATGATTTTTTTACAAATATAGCTAGCAACATCCTTGTAAATTTACCAAATTCTGATATTAGTCCATTAGAAAATTTAAATAATATACTAATACAAGAGAGTACTTTCAGTTTTAAAGAGGTTTCATATAATGAGGTAACAGATCACATAAATGCATTAAAAAATAAGAAAAGTTCAGATATATATGGTATAACAGTCGAACTCATAAAGTCAGTTAAAAACTTACTAATTTGTCCTTTAACAAAACTGATAAACCAATGTTTTAAACAGAACAGTTTTCCTGATGTTCTTAAAAGTGCAGTAGTGATTCCATTATATAAAAAAGGTAATGTGGAAGAAATATCCAACTATCGACCAGTGTCTCTGTTGCCAATTTTATCGAAGATTGTGGAAAAGTGTATGGTTGTGAGAATAGCAAATTACTTTGAGGATCATAAAATTTTTTCGAACCAGCAATTTGGTTTTCGGAAGGGTAGAGGCACTGTACTTGCAATCCTGGACCTGCTCTCAAGTATCATTGACTCTTTTGAAAATCGGGAGTACCATGGATCATTGTTTCTCGATTTGAGTAAGGCCTTTGATTGTGTTTCCCATTCAATACTGCTTCACAAGTTAAAAATGTATCATTTTCAGGACTCTAGCATCCAGCTTCTGGAATCATATCTTAGTGGTCGGAAGCAAAGGGTGCAGGTTGATGGGTTGGTGTCATCAGAGAGGGAAGTAAGGATAGGCGTGCCACAAGGTTCAGTTCTTGGCCCAATACTTTTCTTAATTTATATTAATGATCTGCCAAATTATGATAACATCTCAAAATTTACTATCTTTGCTGATGATACTACTGCCTCTCTACAAAACACTACAGTTCTTGATCTGGAGCGGGGTTTGTTGGAGGCACAGTTATGGGCTGAAAAATGGTTTCAGTCAAACAGGCTATTACTTAATAGTAATAAAACTCAAAGGATGATTTTTGGTTTGCGGGATTTGGGTGACCAATGCCAGGATGCTGTTAAGTTCCTGGGAGTCTATCTAGACCCTAAATTACAGTGGTCTACCCACGTGGAAAGCCTGTCCAAGAGATTGAGGGGGACTGCCTTTCTCCTCAGGGGTCTTCGGGGATCAGTATCAGAGGAGGTACTAATGTCTACATATTGGGCCTTGTTTTACTCTGTGATGACTTATGGCATCTTGGCGTGGGGTGGTGCACCTTGTGTGGGTCTTTGGACTTCAGAGGGGGGCAGTTAGGTTGTTGGCGTGATTGCCTTTTCGGGGGGACTGCAGGGATGCCTTTGTTGGTTTAAAGATTATTACGTTACCTGCTGCTTTTATCTTGGAGAGTGTCTTATTTATTAAAAGACACGAAGAACAGTTCACCCTCCAAGGTAACCTTCATACATATCCAACAAGGGGCGGGGACAACATTAGGCCGATTTTCTGTCGACTTAAAAAGAGTCAAAACAGACCCGAATTTATGTCTGTTAAATTGTTTAATAAATTACCAACAAGTGTTAGAATGTTGCCACTCTCTAGACTCAAATCTGAAGTAAAAACATATTTGATTCAGCTTGCTCCATATAAAATCACAGACTACCTAAATACGGATTTCTCAAGTCTCCAGGAATCATGATTTTAACAAAATTTTAACGCAAATTGTAATCTATTATTTGTGTGTAATTCAATTATATTAGTAGGTATACTTGTCATTTTAATAAGTATTTTAAGTGTTCATTCTGTTTTAGTATACTATACTTGTCATTTTAATACGTATTTTAAGTGTTCGTTCTGTTTTAATATCTACATTTTAATTTTAGGATAGTGACTTATATAGGTATAGGTTTGAGGTTTAATATTTTGTGTTTATATACTTACTATTTTTTCTCTTATTATTGACGTGTGTACATATTTCATATATATTTTGACATGAATAAACAATTTTGAATTTTGAATCACAAATTGCTAAGGCACTTTCACTACTGTTTAAAACTACCCAAAAACTATCCCTTTACTGGAAATTATGATACTTCACTCGTAAATTCGATTATCTCTATACTTTTAGTAGCCCCCGAATGCCGTATACCTGTGCATACGTTCATCCAGGTTAGGTAAGGACCTGATTGCCCTATGCCTGTGCATAGGTGTTCACAGATATGGGGGTTGTGGGATAGAACAACTAGAAGTGGGCGTACCTGTGTACTGCCCCGCAACTAGATTGAGCGAAATTGAGAGACCCGAAAGCCTGATGAATCAATCAATCAATCAATCAAAGTTTATTAATGCATTGTTACAAGTAACTTACACAGGTCAATAAATATATATAAATGAAAGAAAGTAGGCATTTTCATTAACAAAAGTAAACACTACACTGAAATAAATATGCTTAGGACAATAATACAATTTCAAAAATAAGTTTCATAGACAAGACTAGTTAAAATCAATAAAAAAAAACACATATCCTAAAATTACATATCAAAATTAAAGCCCAAAAAGTCTTGTATTGAATAAAACGAATTTTTAATTAAGATCTTTTTGACAGATTTTTTAAATAATAAAATTGGTTGGTTCTTTATTTCAAATGGTAACTTATTAAAAAATTCAATAGACCAATATCCCGGACCATCCTGACACCTCCCAAGATGCCACCAGACAGGCACCAATGCATCCCTGCCCCTGGTTTCATGATCATGTACACTTCGATGTGCTACAAACGTTTCAGGATGTCTTTTAATATATAGCAAGTTTTCCAGAATATACACAGATGGAAGAGTAAGAATGCCCAGAGTCCCAAAGAACTCCCTGCAGTCGTCCCTAAATCCCACACCACTCAAGATTCTTATGGCTTTTCTCTGCAGGCCAAACACTCGTTGAGCATCAGCTGCATGACTCCAAGCAAGTATTGCATATGAAGAGTGTGCATGAAAAGTTGCAAAATAGGTGGTTAGCAATAGATGCTTGGCCACTTTATCAGCCAGACTTCGAAGTAGAAATAGATCACTAGCCAATCCCGAGGCGACCATATCAATATGTTGCTTCCATAGAAGCTTTGGATCAACATGGACTCCAAGAAATGTGACACTCTCAACACCAGCATTAGCTTCATGCACATCCCTCATCGAAAACACCATCCTGGTCATTTTACTCATGTTCAGTAGTAATTTGTTTGCGTTGAACCAGATCTGAGCCATGTAACGGTTCGATTTTGCCAATTTTAAACTTTCATTTATATGCCGCATTTAGGGAAAAGCCTATGCTGTATTTTGCAC
>JAEQML010075668.1:0-13729 GCA_016904865.1 Pissodes strobi
GTAATTATAAACATAATTTTTTCCCTATATTGACTAGCGTTCAATATGTGCTTAAATCGGACGTTTCAAAAATAACTATTTTTAATATCTCTCATTTCAAATTGTTATATTTTTTGAAAGTCCTATACATTTTACTTAATACTAGGTCAAATAAAATCAAATTTTTTCGGAAGCATCAACTCTAATTAGGAAAAATATTTTCTGAGAAATCAATAATAACAAAAGTTGACAACCAAATATGGGCAACTAGTTGCATAACGCATATGAAAAGAAACGAACCATATTTAGGTCCGAATTCCACGCAACTCAAACATGCATAAGAAAACTCAATAAAATCCCGATGTTGTGTAACTCTTTAACTATACTTATGTTTGTTATCAAATTTTAAATTGAAAGAGGGTTTTATCCAGCTGAAAATTATATAAACTGACAACAAACCAATGCGGTATGTGGATAAATGTATAACATGTTTTTAGGTTTAGATATCACATCCAAGGTTGGATATTATCATGTTAAAAATTTAAACTTTGGTGCAATAATGTACTATTTGATATATAAATATTACAAATATTTTTTCAAAAAAATCTATCAGTTTTTTTCAAAGAATCAGAAGATCTTCTGAAAGAATGCCCATTGTAAGATTCAGGATCGGGCAGCTGTAAGTAACGAGCGACGTGGCTCGGTATTTTCCCGAACGTATTTACTCCTACAACTTGGCAGGTACATTTTCCACCTCGATATGAAACGAATAAGCGCCTATGTGATACTTTTGACGGTCTAAGATTGATATATTTTCTATAAATTTCCAAACAATTAAGTTCATCAGCTTGTTCCGGAATAACGGTGAAAGATCTTTGAAGATTGGATTTGGGATGTGATATCTTGAATAGCAAAGCTGATCCTAAATCTGCTACGTCGTCAACAGTCATTTGGGCTAGTTCGTCTCTGCGACAACCACCAGAGACTCCAATCATTATAGCGACCTGAAGAAAATTTCAAAGCAAACTATTAGATTTATTTGTTAAATCTAATATGTAATATGATTCACTTAGATTATGCTAGTTAAAATGAGTCCAATTTATTTTATACTAAAAAATTAAACCTGATTGATCAAGAATTATTATGTTATGGTACCATAAATTGATTGTCTCTTTGATTTAATTTTTCTCTGAATGTACTAAAACAGTATAGTTTTAGACCCAAAATGAAGCTAAAGCAAAAGTAAACATATGGCTTTTTAGTAATGAACAATTGTTGATTGATAAACTCTATTCAAATGTGCACATCACCCTCATCTGCATATTTAAGCCACTTTGATCCGTCAATGCTTACCATGTATATAAAGGATTCTAAGGATAATAAGAGAATTCCAAACGAAACTTTCTCTTCCTCAATCTTTACCCACCCATTATTATAAGAACAAGAATTTGTAGCTTTTATTGCCTGTCTAATTAGACCAATCGGTGGAAAAACTTCCTGGAGAGTAGGATTTTTTTAAACGCTACTTTGGACGTTGGTTAATATATATCAAAAGTCCCCGAGGGTGAGGGGTGAGCTCGAGGAGAAGAGAAGTTTAAAACAACCATTTTTTTCAGTTTTTTATCGATTTTTACCTCCTTATCACAATTAAGCTACAAAAATGTTTCTACGCTTTTTGGTCGTGGGACTAACCATTAGCGAGTTATAGGCCTGACAAAAGAAACATCATTTCAAGAAATGTGCTTTATTTGCATTTAAAACCAAATTAACGTCTTACTATACAATATTAATTATAATAATTCAACAGATGATTTGAATGAAATAGTTAATTGAATTTATTGGATCCAACACTTCATGAGATGAGGGGGAAGTCCACGAAGTCTTACGAGTCGTCTTCATATGCTGCATTTTTGGCTTCATCCTAGACATTGAAAACCGAATTACAGGCTTGTTCAGTACAATATTAATAGATATTTGATTCAAAAGGAATCATTTAAATGAAACTTAAAGTAAATTTAATGTATTGGGCCCAACAATCCATTAGAGGGTATCACGGGGGTCTATCAGGTCTTCCGGGTCATCCCCGTATGATGAATTGTCTTCAACTGGAGGAGCATAGCGCACGCGCCCTCACAGTTCCCGCATAGTGAAGAACAATAGATGCCTGCCTTGCGGCATCCACAACGTGCACCACAACGTTTGGTGCAGCTGCAGAATATTGTTGAAATTATGGCAGCTGGGCACGTTGATCTAAGATTGTCAAAGGTTGAAGATTACCATTTATTACTCCTTTCATCCAAACCCAATCAGTAGGTTCCAGTTTGTTGCCAAACCATTCTTGAACTTGCAAATACACTTTGTATGAGTGTTGCAGTGCAAAAATATACGTAGCGTGTGGATATCGTTTCCTGAAAAATATTCTTTAAGCGCCCAAGCTCCCCCTCGTCTAGCTCACCTCCGCTCTCCTCAAGCTCACCCCCTTCGTCCTTGGGGACATATATGTCTACCCAAGTGTAAAGGTAGCGTTTTAAAAAAAAATCTAACTAACTAACTAACTCTAGGAATTTTTCCAGCGATCGCTTTATTTCTATCTAATTTAACTGGACAATGGCGATAATGGTAATTTCTCAACCCTAACCCCAACTAATTTATAACATACAAGGTGTCCGAAATAAGGTTCTCTATCTTTCTATCTCAGAAACATCCCCTTAGCTCAAAAACTGTAGGAGATTGAAAAAAAATTAAGTGGAAAAGTTTCTATTTCTTTGAAACAAATTAGATAATACAATTGACCGTTGAAGTCGCACTTTAATGACCTATAAAATTCCGTAATAATACACACGGTATCCCATTTGAAATAAAAAAGTTGATGCCTCTCTACAAAAAGTTAATACTCTGTATATATGGCAATGACAAAAATGAAGAATATAAGCAAAACTACTTAGAAACATTTCTATTAAACTTTTTTCTCTATCTTCTATAGTTCAGATCGATTGAGAACAAATCAGAGCGCTGGCGCTGGAGCGAGCGATGACGCATAAGGTACACCTTAACCCAGGCCACAGCAACCAAACTCAGAGTAGCCCAAAGAAGAATGGAAAGGTCGCTACTGGGACTGACTCTCAGAGATAGAGTCAGAAATGAGAAAATAAGAAGAAGGACAGGCGTCACGGATGTTATCGAGCGCATAGCATGGCTTAAGTGGAAGTGGGCCAGTCATGTGGCCAGAATGACTGATGGGCGGTGGACCAGAAAAACGATAGAGTGGAGACCACGAGCTGATAAAAGGGGTAGAGGCAGACCACCTACACGATGAACAGACGATGTCAAAAGAATCTCTGGCAAGTGACTACAAGAAGCTCAGAACCGCCACAGCTGATGGAATAATTTAGGGGAGGCCTATGTTCAACTTTGAACGCAGAAGGCTGGATGATGATGATAAGGTATACCAATGTTGTGAAACGCATGACAACCAAATAGTAAGGGGCAGTTTGGATCGAAAGTACATAAAAGAATAATACATTTCCAAAATTATAGAGCGTCCATCAAGAAGGGCAAAAGAACGATTGGACATCTCAGACGCAATTGCTGGATAACATAAAGCAAATAATAGGTAAAAGCTAAATGAAAATCGCAATCGGACAAATGAAGGCCGACGAAGAAAAATAATGAAACATCCCACCGCATCTTAGGACTTCACTCAGTCATAATATTCTGTATAGTCGGAAATAGAGTATATATCCAAACATTGAATCTGGTGTGTATGAAAGAGGAACAGTTTACGTTAGAACAATTTTAAATATTCTGAGATAGTCACGCACTCGAATTCAGCGACATGTAACTCTAGAACGGTATAGAACTGCAAGAAGGCAGTTTTTTAATTGCGAGGATATAACAGGGCGGCTCTAGTAAAAATACCAAGACACTCTGGTCTGAAGGGCAATGAATCTGTCGGCCTACGGAATGTAGGCAAAGAAAAAATCACTCCAGCACTGGAAGGCACCAAAAGGACCGAGGAACTCGAAGCACCTCCTCCAAGAATCATACATGATATTAAACTTAAATAAGCAACTTTGTCAAGACACTGCATTAGTTAAGAGCAGTCTAGAATATTTGTGAAGCTACAATAGATGAGAGGTGGAGGATCCAGCATAGACGCACACAATTACTTATCTAACCTTGCCTATCCTATCGTATATTAGAAGAAATATTATTGTTCATAAAACCAAACAAACTACTTAACTTATGTGAACCTGATAATGACCAATATGTAGCAATATGTATCTTTTCAAAGTACTTTCATATCCCAAGAACGTTGAGTTTCATGTCGAAGTGAATTTTAAATACACAGAGGATAGTGAAGTTGCTCATAATCTTTTCAAACACCTCTTTGTAATTAAGGTGCACATATTCGTTCTAATGATAAATAGACTAACAATGTTACAAGTTTAAAGTGTCTTTTTTGGACGCAAGCATGGTTGACAATTAAGCCAAACGATGGGAACCTCATGCTCGTTTAAAAAGCTGCAATTTTTCAGTCGAATATCAACAAAAAATTGTATGTGCAAGAAATCCAATATTCCTAAGTGACTGCTGGAGATCTAGATATCAATATCAGTAACGAGTAAATGTTAATTAGCACGTAAAGAAATAGATATATATGATATAGGTAAGTGGGAAACAAGCATTATTGAAATAGGCGTCTGAACGTTGCACACAGAGTGATCGGTACCAGTTATGTAAACTCCTTATGTAATAATACATTATGTGAAATAACTTGTTGCGCGCGCCTAAAATAGGAAATTAGTAAAATTAATATTATGCAAAACTCACTGTGACAATACTACTGGTTAAATCTGTAAAGAAATATTTTTAATCTCTAGTAATGTCACTTTGAAAATAAACAATGATTTGCCTTCGTAATGAAAAGAAATCTGAAAAAATATCACTTTGCTCCCTGTTATGAAAATTACATCATACATGAATGAGTTGAGAGACCCTTATCCTAGGCATAAACTGTACTAAACTAGACGCAGACTAAACTACTTTTGCTATTAAAAGCAGATACCTATACAGCATGTTACAAATATCGAAAAGCGCAAAAACGTGAGATATCGGTTAAATGAAAACAATACTGTGGATTTATTTCAGTGCCGAATCAAGTCGTGTTTTGAAAATTCAGATAAAGTACAACATTCCCCTCCCTAACTTTCTTATTTTTAAAGATAGAGAGCTGATCTTTTTAATGAATTGTAGGGAATCATCTGGTTTTTTTTACCAGTATTGACAATATAATAAAAGGTGTTTCACAAAAGCGTACCGAATCAAACTTATAGTTCTTTAAATGGAAAATATGACTACATATTTGGATTATACGTAAAATCCTGGGAAAATTTCATATAACATACCCTATACCTAAGCTCAACTGTTTTGCTGCTAGAAAGAAGTGAATATGAGTATTTTATTTATAAACTTTAAATATTAAAGATGGTTATAACGCTAAACTTGACATACGAGAAAACCGAAGACTTTATGAAGGCATAAGGAGAATTCCCACACATAAAACATTTTCATGAGTTTGTTAGAAAGTTTCACATAAAACATATTTCAAACAAATGAAGAGAACAACATTAATAAATGAACAGCATTAAAATGACAAACATTAACTTTTACGATATCTATACGATAATATTAAATGAAAAATAAATTACCGCATTAACTGTTCTACACTATCCCCATTTTGCTCAATACGTTTCCTGTAAATTATCTTCTACTTTTCTATAGCTACCAGAATAATACCCTGATTTCAATGATTTAATGTTTTCACTTCTTGGGTTATCCTGTCTCTTATAAAATCAACAGTTAGTTGCCTGAGCGGGAAAAGTTTTTCCGCTCTCTAATTTTAAGTGCTAAATTTGCAGTTATTTAGTCACCAAACAAGCATAAAGTATAATAAATTGGGTTAAAATTATACAGCGATGCAGTCTACAAGATTAATCTAGTACATTTTAGCGTCAATAGTCTAATTTTAAGTAAAATTATTTTATTTATTCTGACCATACTTGTGACAAATACGTTAAAATTAGCTGCCTATTCAATTACAACAAAGCATACTAAACTAGTAGCAACACTTGATGAATATTAGATAAATACCTGTGTCTTGCTTGTCTTGCAAGTTTGACGTTTGCTTACATTTTAATACAAAATATATTATGACATGATTTTGGATACGTAAAATTATAATAATTTTATGTTTATGTTTTGATTTCAGAGAGGTATTATGAAAAATATCGTTCATTACATGCCCAGAAACAGCTTTTCCGGTGCTTGGACGACTTCTGGTGTGAGGCGTAGCACTGTCGTGCGCGCACCGGAAAAGCCTAGTTTCCGGACTGGTAATGAAATATACTATTTACTAATCTGCAAACATTTTCTTGACGTTAATATTTAAACTTGGTAAAAAGCCACTTTTCAATTCTTCTAGCAGCGAAACAGTTGAAATTAGGAATAGGGTATGTTATATGAATAAATTTTATGTGGAATCCAAATATGTTTAACAAAATATATTTATATCTGTAGTAAAAAAACAATAGATTAAGGCAAAAAACCTAATTAAATTAAATATGTATCTAACTGTTATATTTTTAAGCAACACATATGTTATAATTATATATTTCTCAACTAGATCTTGAATCGCCGTAAAGATGAGAAGAAGGCCAGATTTTAACATTCGGAAAACATGTTCTCAAAAAGAAAAATTAGTAAACCTAGTTGAAGGTTCCTCTAGACCTTCCAAAACCTGATTCCCTAACCTTGCTGCACCTCTTCACCAAAAATCATTTTTTAGATATAAGAGTCCATTATCAGATTTTTTTAAAATAAGTATTTAACAACTTTTCATATTATCTTCAATAAAGAATTTTTTGACAATTGTTTTGTGCTTTAGCAAACGTTCTGTGATATAAATGATGCTGGCATTAACAAAATGTATAAAGTATTCTCCCTTTTAAAATATTATTTAGAGGTTTATTTGGAAAATTGATTCTTTGGATTTGCAAACATTTATTTTTGAAGAACAATCTTGATGCCCATTTTCTTACAAAAAAAATTAATTTTTCAGGGATGGAACTAAATTCGAGTTCGGCTTTGTCTTTGATAGACAAAGATGGTTAAGGGCGTTGGTTGCTGATCTAAGACCTTTCCTAAATTGAGGTTGATTCTCTGCAACAGTTTCGACAGAAGGAGACTAATCTGAAATTCTGGCATTTGAACTGATTTTTAAAAGAGCCAATGCATCAAAGACAAGATCGTTATGTCTCCCAGGTGCATTCTGTAATTTTTTCTACCTCTAAAAAAGTTAGTGTTAATATGCTTCTCTACCCATCTGGTAGTACAAAATTCTTTAGTCTCTCTTTTTATCTATTTCAAAAAATAATTTATCGATATGTAACTGAAATATAATGTCCTTTTAGATGTTGAAAAAAAAAACTAAATTTTGGCTACTGTTCCCATACAATTTCTTTTATCACAGGCAATCACGCTATATCCGAGCCTTCGTTGCAGAGATACGGGCGAAAAACGGTTTTCCCTCAAAACTCCCCCTTAGATTAGAGCCCCTTCCCCCCTTATGGCATAAGGTGGCCCCCCATGGGGAGCACCTACCATAAAAATTTCGACCCCGTACCTCTTGCCGTTCTCCCAAAATTAATTATTTTAAGTTTTTCCTTTTCCCCCTCTCCTGGCCAAACGGGGGAGGGTACGGAGTCCCGTTTTCTTCCAGGATCTTCGTTTTGCCCTGGCTACATCCCCTGAAAATTTCAGCCCTCTATCTATACGAGAACGGTTTTTCCTCCAAAATCCCCCCTTACATTAGAGCCCCGGTCCCCCCGCATGGTCTAAGGTGACCCCCCATGGGACACACCTACCATAAAAATTTTGACCCCGTACCTCTTCCCGTTCTGTTGAAATTAATTGTTTAAGTTTTTCCTTCTCCCTCCTCCCCTGGCCAAACGGAAGGGGGTACGGGGTCCCGTTTTCTTCCAGGATCTTCTTTTCACCCCGGCTACAGCCCCTGGAAATTTCGGCCCTCTATCTATACGGGAACATGCCAGTAGAAGGAGCGTGACGCGTGATGCGTGACGTTACATATCCGAGCGTGACGGCTGGGGCTCATTCGACCCCCACAGTAAAAAAACGCAAAAGGCGCCTAAAGAAGTTTTCACTTCAATAAATAAATGAAACGTACGAATAACTATTCCATGTGACTAACGAAATTAATAATTATTTATAATCTTCTTCTTATTGTGCCCTCTCCTTTCGAAGGTTGGGGATCCAAATGGCAATTGTAGTCTTGGAAACTGCAGCACGAAGTACTTCTGTAGATGAACGGTCAAACCATCTTCTCAGGTCCTTTAGCCATGAATTATGGCGTCTTCCAACTGATCTTTTACCTTGTACTTTACCCTCTATTATGAGTCGCAGTAACTCGTATCTTTCACCTCTCAGCACATGACCCAGGTATTGTAATTTTCTTTCTTTGATGGTGTTTAGCAGTTTGTTTAGAGTTTGTCTTTTGTCCCCAGAATTATTATCTGTTAGAATTGTTTCTTGCCGCTTTCTGTGTCTACCTGTCATTTCTTTTACTTTCTTGTGGACGTTAAAGGTGTCATATCTTTCATGGAGTTGTTCTATTTCTGACATTTGGTTGACATCCAATTTTCTTTAGCTTCTCTGCACTTTTTTCTAATGATTTTGTTGAGATGGTTTTATTCTGTTGGGTTTGTTTTGTGTTTTCGTCTTTGATCCATGAGGTCCATAATTTATTGTGTTATCCATTCTTGTTTTCGGTTGTACTTCATGAATCCAATGTCTTTCTCTTGGATATTTCTTATTTTAGTTTTTAAAGCATTCCATGTTCCTTCAATGTCTTCTCCCTGTACTGATTTCGCTATCGTTTCTATTTCTTTCTCGATCTTGAGACTTATTTCTTCCTTTCGTATGGGGTTTTTTAGTTGTGCGATATCTATTTTTCTTGCTACTCTTTCTCTTTCATTTTTCAGGAATCTTTTGACTCTAAAGTCCATTACAACTGGATTGAATGAATGTCTGCTCCAGGGTAGGTTTTTACGGTTTTCATATACTTCTTAAAGTTTATTTCGAGTAGTATGAAATCAATTTGATGCCTGACAATTCTCCCTTCTCTGTCTGCAGGTGATTTCCAAGTATATAGTCTTCTGGGATGCTGTTTAAAGAAGGTGTTGGCTATTAAAAGGTTGTTCTCTACACAGAATTGTGCGAGTTTATCGCCTCTGTTGTTTCTTGTGCCAAGACCGTAGGCTCCTATGCTGTCTCCTTCAGCGCCATGGCCAATTTTGGCATTAAAGTCTCCAATGATCATCGTTATTACTCCTCTCTTCGTCAGCCGCATTATTTCATCTATTTTGTTATAAAATTATTCGATTTCTTGATCTGACTTGTCGCTTGTTGGATCATAAATCTGAATTATATTTAGGTCTCTATGAGTTGTTCGTAATTTCACTAGCGCTATTCTATCGTTCAGGGGGGGACGAAGTCTATAACCGATTGCGTTATTCTGTCTGAAACGAGTATGGCTGTTCCGTATTGATGTTCCAGGTCGGTTCCTCCTGAATAATAAATGTATCCTTCTTTTGTTTTTTGTTTTCCGGAACCAGGTATGTCAATTTTCATTCTGCTCATCTCGGCCTCAGTGTTTGCTAATTTCCCGGGCATGAATATGCTGCGTACGTTCCAGGTGGCAATGCGTACTGTCTTGCCATATATCTGTAATTTCTCTCTGCTTCCTTGATTCTCAATGGTGGCGACGCGACGTGGGTATTCTTCGCACCCTCTCCCCATTTAAGGGGTGCCCCGGACCGAGGGCCATTTTCCTGTTTTCGTCTGCCATTTAGATTTTTGGAAGATTATGCTACAGTAGGGGTTCCGTTCCTTTTCTGTACCGCAGTGTGAAAACCATTTTTTGCTGCTTCAGCTACGCTTTTCCGTGCTCGGTCTTATACCGTTTCAAAGTCATTCTTCTTCCGCTATACTTAGTCCGATTTTGATGAAACCTGTGCAGCCGCCCATCTTGGGTCAAACGCTGCTCGATTGCCAGTTTTGGTCCGCCCCGGGTATTTCATTTCCCCGGTACCACGTATTTATATGGAGGCATTCGTCTATCCGCCACCTGGGGAGACGCTCGATGGGGAACTAGCAACCCCACACATAATTATAATAGATACAAACAAATATAAAAGTAAATAAAGTAGGAATAGATATTTTGTAAAGATTTTTTACGATTTATCTCATATCACAAAATGGCGGTTGTGACCCCCATAACACCGGCCTTGGGTACGCTCTTGCTTTGTTAGATATTCGACCAAAACCGAAATTCTTGAATTTAGTTTTAATGTTGTCTCGCTTTGTTTGAAGAGATAGGAAAAGCTAAATTCACGATTTCATTGCCACTTTTTCCTTCACTACAGGGCGATGACTTCAGACTTAATATTCGTAGTTTCCTCTTCGATCCATCATAAACATCTTTTTCTAGAAAGACCTGATTTCTAATTTGGCTATGGGTTGCTTCTTCCCTTCCAACACGACGGCAGATACGTATTATAAACCAAAAATACGAAAAGTGGGGCAATGCAAATGTGAAGTGTTGACTTGTCACTCAAAATAACGTGAGAAAAAAATTAAAAGAAACTTGAAAATTTTCGGTTTTTATTTAAATATCTATGGAACTATTAGTAATATATGTGTTCGAAACCTTATTTTATTCAGCACTAAATGATTCACATTTGCTCTAATTTAACCCATACACCAATGCTGAGAGATCGAATATCTAACATCCTGTACATGTATGTTTTTTGATATTATATACATTTTTCCTACACTAACATTAAAAATGGAAAAACAGCCGCAAATCAATTGTATTCCCATACGGTAATGACTTGTCCCGGTCAATTATGCATCAAATGTCTGAGAAGCTTGAGTGTGAAAATGACAAACGCGTTTTAATGACAAAACGCGTTTTAAAATTTTGCAGGCGATAAAATGCAGTCAATACATTTAGAGCATCCTTATTTCCGAGTGATGTGATATTATTGGAGCGTTCTTGCCAATGACATTTTTAATGTTTAAAGTAAATTTTGGTACTTACCTTCATCATCAGGTAAATCTTGTCTGGTGCCTCCCTCAAAAACTTCTGTAGCTGCTCTGTTGTAAATACCCTCGACCTATTGGCCACAAATCCCTTATTTTTAAGCTTCAGCATCGCCACAACCCTTCGAAACTTGCCAATATCAATATTATCTTGAAAGATCATTGTAGCTTTTATCATTGAATACAGAGCCCACAAGGAATTCGGTTTATAAACATCTGCTTTCTCTGTAAAATACGCTAGAAGGGCGTCCTCAGTAACTTCTTTAAAGGTACTTTCTTTAAGCCAGTCCATAAAATCGCGATATGCCTTTTCGTATTTTCGTTCAGATTTTTTTGCTAGTTGTCTTAATGGTACCGTGCATAGATTCGCATGTTCCATTGAATAATCAGAGGAGTCACAATCAGTCATCACGTCTGGCACCTCTACGTTAAGTGAGGAATATACTCCTGGATCCATATAATCTGTATTTAATTGTTAATGTTATTAATTATTATTTACCAAATTAGTTTATTCATGACACTATGAAATTAGAAGGACCAATATGCTTACGAATCATATTTTTTCAGCACATTTTAATGCTTATCGACGAAAGATTAGTCGATTTTTAATATTATCGTTAATTACCAGTAGTTCCCCTTAATCCCTGCATTCTTTGACCTGACTTTCAATGACGGAATGACTTCTGCATGCTCGTTATGCCGACCTTATGCCCATATATTTTTACTTATTTACACATAAAAAACATGTACGGTTTTTAAACTATTTTCTTGTTTGCTACTTCCTAACCGTTTTTAGTGTTCATATTTATTTACTGTTACTGACTTCGACATTTCTACCTGCAAACCTTACCGGCGTTATATTTTTGTATTTATTTTATTAGTATTTACGTTGATATTAATAATTCTAGTGTAATAAAACTTTTTCTAGTTAGTATTGCTGATATTTATAATACGGTGTTGATAGATCTATCTCAAAATACAATGCTATTTATTATTCTTTGCAACAGTATTCAACTTCAACCGAAGAGCTGGAATTAAAAAAGACACGGAAATCCTCAGTAAAATGTTAAAATATAAAATTGCAGCAGATATGAGAAATAATTTAATTTTGAACACATCAAAATCTCAAATGAATAGAACCGCTTAGCCAACAGCTATCGTACTTCGATCTCGTATAGTTTCTGAGAATCAATAATATCAATAATTAATTTGTAGGTAAATCTCCAAATTAAGCTTACACTCTTCATCTTTGGTGGAGTCCTTTCTCACTTGCTCCAAAATCTCTTCCAAAGTATTATGTCTATAATCATCCTCATAATTTTCTGATTTTACCATAATCGACGCTATATTCCTAAAAATATTTTATATTAAAGAGCGAAAAATCAATTTACGAAGCTTATTCTTATACTAGAAAAAAATTATTTAATTTGCTTTTTAATCGCTAAATAGTACAAATGCAATTTACCAATTACTACATATTTTAATATCTTTAACTTGTCCCAATAGTATACCAACATTGAGCAAAAGCTACCTGTCACCAAAATAGTTGGGTATTATCCTGGAAGCCCAGGGTTTTGGGCGCGAAATCTTAGCACGACATATCAGAAGGGTTAAATAATCTTAGAAATTTTGTAAAATCAAATGTTTGTTTTGAACCACGTACTATATTAAGTTTTAATAAATTAATAAATGAGTCAGGTGGCTTGCGGCTTTCGGTACCGTAATAGTTATATTCAATTGCCTTAAAGAACTAATGTGAAAAGTTTTTTTTTGTACGAGACATGAATATTGTCCAACCTGGCGAAGCTGAATTGCCAAAGGCTAAAACACAAAATATTTTTTATAAAATCGATTTTAAAAGCATATTATTAAAAAAAACAAAATACCTAACAATGGTTGCACAAATGTACCAGAGATCATCAATGGATTAGATTAAGCAACAGAGTCATGGAGGCGTTTGCGATTTATGTAACATATAAAAAAACTTTTTTCTTCAAACGTCAGTAAATCCGTCATTACTCGACTGTGTAGGCGGCCGTGAAGTTTCGTTTTTCCTCCGCCGGAGCTTTACTTTTCACTTTTCCGCCGGCGGAGGTAAAAGTGTTGTCATAGCAACATAGATACAATACAAACAGACAACAAAATAAGCGTCAACAACTCAAGATTTATTAAACTACAATTTGTATTTATCACTCAATTTGTGACTGCATTTCTAAAATTCACTAATTTAGGAACAAATTGGTTATTATTTAATTGAACTTACTCAATAACTGCCTATCAATACGGAATTAAAGCGCAATCGGAGACGCAATCTTAAAAAAATAATTATTGTTGACAGTGTCCACTACTGACAGCTTTATGTTACATTACCATAGCAACAACCTGTGCCTATTCACCGACACCGGTCTAAGCCGCCTTGCGAACCCACTTATCTTTAATAATAATTAGATATTATTACTATTAAAAAGAGATGTTTCTGCATTAATTTGTCGAAATTTGAAGAAAAAAACAGCATATTTTATTTGGAGGAAAAGTTACTTTTCATGGCTTGCTCTCTATTACCAGCCTC
>JAEQML010075669.1:0-13729 GCA_016904865.1 Pissodes strobi
CCAGATATGATGTATATGTTATTAGTTCTTACGTAAGGTTATGCAAATAGGCTGTTCGATTTTAGCATCGGAAGAGAAATATAGTACGTGTTCTCGCAACCCATATGCCATATAATCTGCAATTGGAAACACAATCAGGGAGCTTCATAGTCCCATTGTAAAAAATTGTTTAAATATTATATTTGCAAATTTTCAATTGGCAACGAAACACCGCCCACAATAATTACGCTTCGCTCTTTAATTTGCGAATGCAATGCTTTTAGTTTTTCATCTAGTTGATACCAATCCATTGGAAAAATAATTAACGTAATTGAACGGAAAGTCAAATAATGCGAGCGCTTTGTGAATTATCCTTTAGCTGCTGCATGATTGTGGAAAAATTGTAAATGACGATGTTAACGCTAAATATTTTAAAATAAAAGCAATTATTTCACTAACCTAGGTAGGTGGTGACATGTCGAATTACTATATCTATATTTTGGGCTTTATTCAAGCTTATAGATAAATATCATATTTTTACAATAGTAATAGGCCCCAAAAATTGCCTTAAATTATTTTAAATAATATTTATTATCACTTCAGACTTAAAAAATTAACCGTTTCCAGACATATATTCTTTCTCCAAATATTACACCATGAAGGTAATTAGCACCCCGTATATTCAATGTTGCGTATGTATTCTTTGTTAAATAGAAATTAATAATATTGTTCCAATGCCTTAAGATTTTCATTAATTTTAAATCATATTTTAATCTATAATGCCTAACTAAAACAGTAAATTCAACGTTCCTTTAGGGGCTATTTCATGACGTATAAAAAGACTTGTGTGTAATATCACTAATAAAAATCTTTATCAATCATATTTCAAGTTTCATCACAATTTTAATGTCACTGATATAAATGATTTAATAATCTTTTTTGCGTCCTTAATATTTTTACTCTCCTTGTTGCAATATTGTAAATCTTATTTGAGTTATTTAATAATAATATTAATGATAAAAATAAAAATAATTATAATTATAATAATACTAAACACTGCACGGGGTAGTTTGATTTCAATCATACTACTTGGGGAGCTCGACAGGTATATCCGTTTGGAGCGCCACTGGACAGAGGTGGTAAATATTCTTTTTTAAGAAAATTAATAGCCCTTCTCGCCTGAACACTCAAGGCGAGCAGGCCCTTTTCCGTATCGGAATTTATCATTGCTATTTTTGACCCTCAGGTCTAACTACCGCCTTGCCTGGTTGTGTCACTACAGTATTAAGCAAATTAAGTGGAATGTATATAT
Source organism: Pissodes strobi (assembly GCA_016904865.1). Lineage (NCBI taxonomy): Eukaryota > Metazoa > Arthropoda > Insecta > Coleoptera > Curculionidae > Pissodes > Pissodes strobi. The sequence continues at coordinate 1,292 of JAEQML010075669.1, forward strand.
TCTAAAATAATCGGCCGTATCGTCTATAAACATAGTGTGTTGAACTAGTGTGATGACCCCTTTTTTTAAGGGTATCTTCGATGCCAGTGTGTCTATTTAAGGTGGCTAAAGTTATTTATCATTTACCTAAGGTCCTTCTGTGAGACCTAATGTCAGAGAGCACCAGTATCTACAACTCGACCAGAGTCAAGTAAAATCGAGTTTGATATATTTAAGTGCCTTAATTACCGTAAATAGCTTACCGGTATATATCATTTTAATTAACTCAAACTCAATATATTTCATGTCAAAATACAAATCAAGTATTTACACTTGTCAATAGTAAAGTAAAATTAAAATTAAAATATGCTTAAAATAAATGAATACTAAAATCTTTAACCTGACAGACACTAAAACTCAACAATAAAACCAGCAATTACTTAATCATTACTAACAATTTTTTTACGTCATCGAATACATAAATGAGTTACATACACATTTTAAAATTTATATTTAAGAAAGTCCTCCAGTGAATTAAAGCAATTGGAAATTAAAAGTTGTTTCATTTTTAGTTTAAATTCCCCTCTGTCCAAAACGTTTATATGATTAGGGAGATAATTAAAAAAATTTATAGACCAACAGCCTGGCCGTGGACTTCGCTGTGCATCATAAATTTGTGCTCATTCTCCTTTGTGGATAGCAGATTTTCAAGTATATAATGAGAAGGAAATATGAGTATGTTTAGATTCTTAAAAGCCTCCCTACAGTCCTCTCTGAAACCCAATCCAGCCAATATTCGGACAGCCCTTCTCTGTAGTCCGAAAATCCTGACAGCAAGTGGAGAATGACCCCAGACCAGAATTCCATAGGTCATAACACTGTGAAAGATGGAGTGGTATGCTGTTTTCAGAACATTTTCGGAAACAGAGTGAGAAAGACTGCGAAGAACAAAATTAGTCTTACCAAGTCTTGATGCTACCTGCTCTATTTGCGCATCCCACCTGAGAGTGGGATCGAGATACACTCCGAGAAATGGAATGCTGGTTTTGCCTTGATTTATATTGTGGCAATCTCTGGGGGAGAATACCAATCTCGCAGTCTTTTCTGCATTCATGTGAAGCTCATTTGCATTAAACCAGTCTCCCACCCTTGCCTGAGCAATATCAAGCTGCTGGACTACCTGAAGAACAGATCCCCCTGACAGGGAGACTGTGGTGTCATTCGCAAAAAGAGTGTAGCTCTCCTTTATACTGAGAGTGGGTAGATCATTTACATATATTAAAAATAGTATAGAGCCTTGCGGCACACCTATATTTACAATTCCTTCTGCAGAACTCACCCCAGCAACCCTGACAGTTTCAGATCTGTTTTTCATCATCATATATTTCTCTTTTTAACATTACATTAAATAAGTCACATCCCTAGCTTAAGTATACAATTTTCTACTCTAAAAACTGCTGTTTAGCCGGGCGGTGTTACTTCAGCGCCAGTGGCCAGCAGCTAGCTGCACCCGTATGGGGTTGTATGCCCATAAGGGGTTGATCTTAACCTAACTTAACTACTAGGAGGTGTGATTCTGCTAGATGTACTGAACTTTATATGGGAAGCCCCTTCAAAGTCCTCGCGAGTAGGATTAGCAAAAAGCTTATTGTTATGAGTGCATGCTGAAAGAGTTGTTGGTACCCGTAATTACTGCAGGGAAAACTGAACAAAAACCCTGCTTAGATGCTCTCATGGAGCAGGACGTCATAAGGTAAAAGGGACATTTACACTATACAACATAGATTCTTAAAACAAAAGGTATACTAAGGTAAACGATAGAGAATCATCACTGTGATTCTGTTTAAGTAAGCTGTAATGGCAATTAGCGTACGCCGGACGAGCCGCGCGGTACCAGCTGCGGAGACACGGATGCTTTGGTGGCTAGAAATCATGTGCGTTGAGTTTGTATGGTTTGCTCTTTTATATGCGGACCAGGTCCCTTAACAGGCCCCGCCCACCGTATCCAAACCCAGTGATTGGTTAGGCCGCAAGCAGAACGTACATGTTACCTGAAAGGTCATTCAGGTAGCAGAAACGCTCTGCTGATATATGAGATTAATGAAAATTTAAAATTAAGTATTAAAAGGCTGTTTATGAGAGTATTTTAGAAAGTTGAGATTTAAATTACTGTTCATTAGGGAAGATTAATTATGGGGGCATAAGTTGCTTGTAATATAGCGAAATTGAGCGATAGATGGTGCCATACGTGGTTGGGTTTTCCGGGTTGTACCGCGAATTGGCTAAATTCGCTGTCAGCGGCGATCCCGCCACCTGTTTCTCGAAGAATCTGCATGCGAGGCCATCGATGTACTCCTCGATGTATTCCATCTTTGCCCACGCATGCAGATCTTCAATCCTGACTCGATCGAGTCCAGTGACGGAAAACGCGCCCCTTAGGTAGTTATTCTGTAATACCTGTATCTTTTTCCTGCGGGTTTTAGCGACAGAACACCATATTGGGGCACCATATAAGAGAGCTGGTCTTATAATGGCCCGGTATAAGGTGAGCTTATTTGCCGGACTGAGAAAAGATCGAGCAGTGACCAGGGAGTTGAGTCCCTTTTTAATTCCAGCGTTTTTTGCTACTATGGCACTAACATGTTTGCTGAAGTTGAGCTTGTCATCGAATATGATGCCTAGATATTTAACTCTACCCTTAGGGAGTATTTCGGTGTTGCCAATAGTTAAGGGGGTGATATTAATGTCCTTACGCTTCCTGGTAACCCGGATTAGCTCCGTTTTGGCAGCGTTGAGCGTTATTTTCCAGCGTTCATAGTAAGGGGTGAGGATGCTCATGTGCTCCTGTAAGTGTGATTTTGCCACCTCAGCTTGGGGATGTTGGGAATAAATCGCCGTATCATCAGCGAAGAGGGCTTTACGGGTATTAGGATGTGACGGGATATCTGCTATAAAAAGATTGAATAATAGCGGCGATAATACAGTACCCTGCGGCACTCCTGCAAGTAGCAGTCTGCTGGCGGAGGTTTTGTGGCCAATTCGGGTAGCGAAGGAGCGTCCGGCAAGATATGACGCGATGAGTGCTGTCCAGTACAATGGCATACTGTAAGTCGCCAGTAGTTTGAACAGCAGCCCATCGTGCCACACCCTGTCGAACGCTTTTTCTATATCTAATAGCAGTAGGGCGGTGGTTAGTCTGCTATTGAAACCCTCATAAATATCGGATGCGATCTTCGCGGCCAGGATGACAGTGCCATGCCGGCCCCGAAAACCAAATTGCTCCTGAGGGAGATTGCGAAGTTTTGCAACTTCTTTGTTGACCCTTGGCAAGATTAGCCTTTCAGCCACCTTACCGAGGGTGTTAAGGAGTGAGATTGGTCGGTAAGACGCCGGGAGAGACGGGTCTTTCCCCGGTTTCGGGAAGTGTATTATGCACGCTATCTTCCAGGATTGAGGGAAATGTTGCAGCTGGATAACCGCATTAACTATATGCATATACTGGATGATGGTTTTTCTAGGTAAATTTTTTAGGACTGTATTCGGAATGTTGTCCGGACCGGGCGCTTTGTTTCTCGGAAGACGACAAAGGGCTTTGCGAATTTCCGCCGGAGTGACTCTCAGCTTATCTAGCACTGAAGGAGGGATAGGATATTTAAACTCTCGGAATGCATTGGCAGTTTGGGTGCAGCGTTCCTGCTCGGGCAGGGTGTCAGGCGCAGCTCTATAGACTCCTTCCAGGTAGTCCGCGAAGGCCTCCGCTTTTCCCTGATCATCGGCGATTTCCACGCCGCGATGGTTTATTTCAGGAATTCGCGTTGGGCCTCCGCGGACTCGCCTGGAAAGCTTCCAGAGCGAGCCATCATCCCTGCTTATGGTGTTTATATAGTTCATCCATGTTTGATTGCGATGTTCGCGGATTTTCATCCTTATCTCCTCGGTCAGCGCATTGATGCGAGCGGATCCCATTTGTGTCCGATTCCTCTGCCATCTTCATCGAAATCGGTTTCTAAAGGGATTCGGTGCTAGGGCAAATGGCCACCCTAGTACATAAAGCATCGCGGATGCGCTGGATATTTGACGTGAGAGTTTCTACCTCGTTTTCTAACTCCTGGACGGTAGCTAGTTGTTCGGGGACAACAGTAATCTCATTTAGCTGTTCTCGGAACACCCTCCAATCAACCCCCCTATACGAAACGACGGTGTCGTTTGTCACAGGGACCCTGCAGTACAGGCTGATCTTGATCGGAAGATGATCCGAATTTAGAGCATTCAGCTCTTGCAGTTGAGATGTCCTTATTGTTCCCCGAGTAATAGCAATGTCCAGGAACGAGGGATTGCGGACAAATGTAGGATTTGGCGTTCTATGATAGGACATTTCCAAGTTGTTGTCGATCACTTCCTTAAACAGCCTGCCCCGGCCGTTTGTCGTGCCACCCCATTCGGCGTGGGAAGCGTTAAAGTCGCCTATTAGCAAGGAAGAACGATTTATCGGAAGTAACGCTAGAAGGTCAGGTGTCGTGATGCGGGGACCCGGGGGCGCGTAGCCGCCGCAAATACGAAGGCCGCTCACCGTCTCGATGCAGACGTGTTCTATGGCAGTTCGAATGTTGCTTATTCGTTTATATTGGAGCGACCTATGTACGAGGCAGGCCACGCCTCCCCCGCGCCGTTCCGGCCTATCAAATCGTTCGATGTTATATCCCCGTATCTTCAGTACGAAGTCGGGAGACAATTTCGTTTCGACAAGAAAAACAACTTGGAAATTGGATGTATACAAAAAGTTACGAAACTCGCCCAGTTTTTGTCTAATACCATTACAGTTCCAGCATGCAATATGCAACATTTACACATTAAATTTAGCATACTCATGGGTGAAAAAGCGCACAGAAGCTTGAATTATCTCGGCCTTATCACCCCTGCATGCTTCAAGCATATTAGAGTATCTTTCTAGAGCTAAATATAATTGATCTAAGTTTACCATGCTGTTGATTTTCGCAACAACACTGTTTAGATCAGACATAATGTTAGAAATATTCGTGTTATTAGGATTATTATTTACATTATTGGCGCTAGCAGAACCACTAACCTTTTGTACATTTATGTTCGCGTCAGACGCCTGATTTCCGCTTGATTGGGGTTGTTGGCTGCCTCGGATTGCGGGAAACTGCCTATTGTAGTCGCTTCTGCGTTGGCCATTGCTTAGGCCTTGGCCACTTTGGCCGTCTGCAACTCCTGTAGCGTTTGGATCCCTCCATGCTGGATTCGCGGGAGGCGGTGCAGGGCGGTAAACTTGTTTGGTTTGCTTAGGTTTAGAAGCTGTCTGAATTATGTTTAGCTTGTATTCGAGGACAGGACAAGCTTCGTCGATAGATCGGTGGGGTCCTTTGCAGTTGACACATTTTACTAAGTTCGAATTGCATGCCGTAATTTCGTGTTCCCCTGCACACTTACTACAAGCAACGCTACGGTTACAGTAAGTTCTAGCATGCCCGAATTGTTGACATTTCTTACATTGTAAGACGGGCTTGCTAGATCGCCGAATTTCCCAGTTAATTCGCACGGCCATTAGAGTTTTAACTTCCTGGTTTAGATGTCTTACATTGAAGTTTGTGCCTAAGATGACTAGGAACATAGGTACGCGCGTTTTACGCATTTCATACACAGATTTCGGCGTGATATTGTACTCATCTGTGAGCGCCTCTGCGATTTCATTAGGCTTAATGTCCCCGTCGAGGCCTCGGAGTACAAAAGCTCTAGTCTTCTCTTGAGACTCCGCATACGTGTGATACTCTGTTTTCTCATGGTCTAGTGTTCGCTTAAGAGTATGCAAATCGTGGATGTTGTCGCAATATACAATGACAGAGTTTTTTGTATATTTCAGTTGATACTTTTTAATTCGCATCTCTTTTAGATCATCCCTCAGTTGACGGTGGTCAGAGGGTCTTCCTTTTATAACTACCGGCGGTGGTGTCGGTGTTTTGGCTTTTGCAGGCGTCTTTTTGTTGGCCGCTGCTTTTTGTTTCACCCCGGTTGAGGCGGTGGTAGAGGCGACGCTAGCGGTGTCGTCTTCAGTATCCAGGTCCTCTAGGGGCTGGAATTGATTTTTGGTGCCGACAGGGGGTTGTCCCATGTCGGGCGTCACCAGTTTGAAATTTCTCTTAAAAGGAATTTGTTTCAATGGGGCCCTATAGGGCTCTATGTCTCTGCTCGTTATTAGGGTATCAGGAGTACTGATACTGTTTTTAAGATAGGATCCAATAAGATTAATTCTATTTGTTCCAAAATTATAATAATCCAATTTGCTCAGCAAGAGTTCGTGAGACATGCAGTCAAGTCACAGAAGAGAACAGCATTTTACTGAAGATTTTCAAAAGACTCAAGAATATTTGTGATAAGATGTAATACAGCCAATGTAGTGTTTCTGCCTGCTCGAAAACCAAACTGATTGTCAGTGATACAGTTGTTTCCCTCAAGAAATCCCATCAGCCTAAGAGCCATGCATTTCTCCACAATTTTAGACAAAACTGGCAAAAGTGAAATCGGTCTATAACTTTTTTTGTACAATTTGTAATCAACAATATAATTTGGACGTTGGTATTGCCTACTAACCTCACCAAGCAACTTGAGTGTGCCTCGCATTGACCTTAAATCTTTATCAATCCAGGAGCCATTTCCAGGTTCATTCGTTTTTACTTTATATGTTTTCAATGGGAATGAATCTAGATAGGACCTCTCTAGCACTGTTATAAAACTTTCAAATTTAAGTGAACAATTTAAGGTTTCATCATCAACAAAGTCAAATGAACAAGCTTTAATTTGGTTATAAAATGTAAACATACCAGCTTAGGTGAGAGGTCGAAACTGTCTAGATTCACACTTTGGAAAATCGGAGTCACAATCAAGCTCAAATGTTAGTAACTGAGATCTGTGGTCTGCTAGTTCAAAATCAACTGTTTCAGTATCTAAAGGATTGGGGTTAAAATGTATAAAGATATTATCTAAACAGGCATTACCTCTGGTTGGTTCAACAATCTGGCGCTCAAAGTCATGGCAACCTAACAGGTCACAGAGCAAAGCAGCTTCCGTTTCAGGGTTACCAAAATGCACATTAAAGTCCCCAGCCAGCATGACATACTTGTGTTTATCGAATGCACTTAAATGGTATCAAGTTTGGCTAAAAAGGTGTGAAAACACCCCACTGGAGGCCTATAAATTGCTAAAACATACATGTTAAAAAAATAAAAATACAGCAATACTCAATACAGTTTATGGACTGAACATTTAAAAAGTTTTGTGTAAAAATGGTAGATCCTCCACCAGTCGAAAGCTCTCGCGAGAAATATGCTTTGCAGCTGTAGTCATTTAGTTTCTGCAATTTAATTTCATCCTCCGTCATCCAGTGTTCCGTCAGACATATAATCTCTGGTGCCTCCTCAGCCAAGACAGCCTCTAGCAAATTTACCTTGTTTCGCAGTGATCTAGTATTAGGATGAAACAATTTGATCTTGAACGTACCTAAATTTGAGATGCCGCTTCTGTCACGCCTTTCTTGGTAGGCTGGCGCATCTGAAGATTTAAAAAATGGTTGATTATCACACCTTCCGGCCATAAGTGACTGGACATAATGTCTTTTATCCTGGTCACAGGAGCAGATAGTTTGAAAGAGCTTTTGAACTTGTCTTGCTTGGTATCCATTTTATAGCAGGAAGCCCCAACAAAGCCATTGTCCTTTAGATAGTCATTTATGTTATCTTCTGTTGTCTGAGGGTGAAAACCAGAGATAAAAATCCGGGCCAATCGGGTAGAGTTTGCGATTGCTAACTGGGCGACATTTTGACGGATGCCTTTGTATGGTTCAGGTCGTTTTCCTCTGGTTCTTCTCTTTATTAAGTGCCACTCTTCGTTTTTGTTTACTTCTTCAGAAAAAACATCATCAACATCACCAGCTGTATCAGTGACATTGACATTTTTGTTGGCAATCACATTCGGTTGTAAAGTGAGCCCTTTCGATTGGGTCGGATTTGGTGCTTCCGTCGCCTTTCGTTCAACCTCTGCCGCCGCCGACAGATTTCTTGTCGGAGTCGGTTTAGGTTGGCCACACTGTTTTGGCTTCTCAGCTGGTTTTGGTTGAGCCTGCGCGTTCGGCTCTTGGTCTTGGACATGCATGGGCAGGGAGGGGAGGGAAGAAGTTTGTTTTTGTTCACCTTTTTGAAGGATATTTCTATCAATAACTTTAAATAAAATATCGACTTTTTCTTGTAGCGAGGCATTGGATTTCTCTAGATTATTATATTTTACCTCCAACTCCTGAATTTGCAGCTTGAGAGAGGAGATTTCTGCATCTTTTTGGGCTTCCAAATCTTCAGTTGTTATCGTCATGGCCGCCGATTGATGAACGCAAGATGCTGATTTTTTAACAGCAGCTTGTTTTAAACATGAAGGATGGAAAAATTCCACACACTTTACACATTTCACTAAGTTTTCAGACAACTTTTTGCAATGAAAACATGCACTTTTATTGCTTAATTCGCTTTTTCTACGCTCGCGATTTTCATGCGACGTGTCAGACGTCGCCATCTTTGTAACTAAAGGAATATATAATCAAATGATTGTAGGTCATTTGCCTTAATTATCGTATGTTTCTTATTGTGATATATCATTTTAATTAATGATTAAATAATTACGCGACAGTAGGTAGTGCGCTTAAATTACCGTGTATTTCTTACCGTTATGTATAATTTTAATTAATGACTAAATAATCAAATGGCTGTCGGTCATTTGCCTTAATTACCGTATATAGCTTATCATTACATATCATTTTAATTAATGCATTTATAATTATACAATTGTAGTCTGTTTGACGTCTATGGTTCATATTCTCGTTAATTCTCATTTCATTTATTGATCTAGCTATCTTCCTTACGTTTAAAACAGGGTGAATTTTATCTTTAGTTAGTTAGATAATTCATTTGGCTAGGGTCCGAACAGCTGATTGAGTTAATTTTTACCGTATTTGGCTGTAAAGCTCATGGCAGTAATTTATTTCAAATAACTGAAATTTATTAATTTAATATGTCGCCTTATCGGAATCGACTTGAGCTCAACTCGTTTATCTATAGATATTTAACGACTGTATATGTATAAATTTACCTCACTGGGTATATTATTGACTTATTATTATTGAGGACTGCTTATTGATCTACTGATATTGTAGCTGTCACTGGATTGATTTTGTTTAAGTGTGGTTAATAATCCTTTGATGTATTCCTGCATATATTTACAGGCAATACTTATACAATAAAATTTGGGCAATATTAAGGTTACAAAGCATAGTTTAACAAGTAGTATCCCATTTTGCTTTGATTTATTATTCTGATAATATCGGTGAGATACCTTACAAGAAAATCATATTATTAGTTTAAGAGCGTAACCATAACCTCAAATTGATTTGACATACTATTAATTGTCCTGTAAGAGTTGGTGCAAGTTTACATTTTTAAATAAATAAGTTATTTGCAATCTTGATATATATTTTGGTAAATTGCAGTCAAAATAAAAACTAATCTGTATATTCAAATTTTTTTCAACGATCTTTTAATTTTCTAAATTTTATTACCCTATTTTCAAGGATCAGTAATCATTGATACATTTCTTGTAAAAAAAATTAGTAGCACACTACCCTAAGTTCCAAGACATAGACCCACGCCGTAAAAACTTAGAGTCCTCTGAGTAAACGTGACGTATGGACCGGACCGCCTAATGATCAATTAGCCAATAATATATTTGGAAACGCCTAAGGCTGGTTACAGCTCTTTGAAGAATATCCTTGGATGCTCAGGACACAGTTTCAATCATTTGTATGAAAGCTTATGACCTATATTTTACTGCTACGAGTTTTATCGATTGTGATACAACCACCGATCTCCATAGATCGGTGGATACAACACATTTCGTAAACCTGATCCGAGCAAAAATAGTTAAATTTATTCTTTGATTGTTTGGCCATCAATTTCTAGTTCAACTCTTAGCATCCTTCAGACTAGATAAATTAATACACTAACAGCTTTCTGATTCAAATCCTAACGAAGACGTTTATATTTGGCTATTCGTATAAGTCCCCTCACATAAGATAATAACAGAGGGGAGGCGAAACCGCGTTAGGTTAGCACCCTTAAATCCGCGCCTGTTGTAATATATTATACAAATAATTATAAATTAAATGAAGATGCTTGAAGCCGTCTACATCTTGAAGATACATTCACAAATGATATTTTGGCATCCTCTTAATTTGATTAATATTTCCAAAGTGGTAACAGAAACTTACCTTAATCTGGATAGAACGATGTTAGTTGAAAATAAAGATGACCCCTTACCTGTGAAAAGAAAAATACCTTCTTATTTGACTGTGCAATCAATTCATTATTTCAAACGTAAAGAGTGACGTTCAAAAATCCAATAATAGGCTTAATTGCAATCTGATTTCCATTTTATCTTTGTCAAAAAAAATTGATTTTCAAGTACACAGTTCGCCGTTTTACTACATATTTGCCTCTTCAAAAATATATTCCCTTTTACTGTTTCTCTTTGCGCACAAAATGAAGCTTTCGAAAAAAACTGCTGAAACAACGCAATTTGCAGTAAACCCAACAAAGCATGGATAATACAATCTGATTAAACATTATGATCTGGACGCAACCAATATGGCAAGGAGCAGCGAATAAATTGGAACATTTATCGAAAGTGAAGTTGATGACAGCAACAACACCATAAATAAATGTTTATTAAATGAGGGATTTATTTGGGTAATAAATATTGTAAATACAGTCGGTAAAATACAAATATAGATAATATAGGTACTTTAGTCTGAGGCTACTAAATTGGGTTTGAATGCACCTAAGCGCAGTCGCACGGGAAGGCACATATTAGGAGCCTATACGAAATTTTGCCGTGATGTTAGAAAGCCTAAAAGTATCTCAGCCATTTTATATTCATACCGCAGTTGGGGCTAAATGTGTAAGTACGGCAACGTTGCTAATTTTTCTATAGCGGTCATCCACATTTATGGACCTCGGATGAACCATAATAAAAAATCTTGGAAAGAAGGATTATTATCTGTCCTTACCGAAATTGACCAAAACCTACCAAAAAATCAGTAAAAAAACCCAAACCCCTACTTAAATTTGTCGTAAATTCGTACAAATTACAAGGGAGTTCATGCATACTTGATTTATACCACACGAAACAAACACTAATCAAAACTAACCCAAGCTAAGCAACACTAACCCAAATTGACCAAAACGAAGCTAAATTAACCAAAATTAGCCCAAGGCATGAAGTCATAAAAATAATGTTAAGAAAAATATTTTTGGACAATATTTTTTTAATTATATTTATTTTTTCTTTCTGTTTCGGAAAATATTGCGCCAGCAAAAATTAGCTTTTGAAGAAGTTTAACACTGGAAAATAATTTTAGTTAGTTTGGGCTAATTTAGATTTTTACCAACCAAGACTACCCAGAACGAACCGGAAACAAATGATTCATAAAAGTAGCAAGCTAGCCAATGCCATTGTCTAAAAATAGTATTAGTAATGAAACAAAAACGTGTAGGCCTATAACAAAAAAAGGCTATTTCTTTTTCATAATGCTATAGAGCAACTTTCATTTGACTTTGTAAATCATGAATTTCTTGACACAAATACGAAAATGCACATATTTCTTTCAAAATTGGAAAACTGTTTCTTGGATTCCTTTCCTGAAAAGTGTTATAATGTTCGCTCTGACCAGAGTTTTAATATTTCATTTTTTAATGCCAAATTGGGGCAAATGCGGGACCATCTGCACTTTCTGGGTGAGATGGAGAGACCGTTTCCAATGAGCAAACAACTCAGCAATATAAAAATTACCGTAAACTATATAAAAACACAATTAAAACTGAAAAGATTAAAGCAAATGAAAGGTACATAAAATCAACTGGTAATAATGCTAAAGGAATGTGGAGGGTCATAAACAAATATAGAAATAAACATAAAGATAATTCTGGAAGTTGTGGCGTAACACCCGATAGTTTTAATCAATGTTTTTTGAACATTGCTCCTAACACCTAATCACATCAAGCTCAATGCTCCATGTCTCCAACCAGGAATTGTGATATTCCTGACATTGCTCTGGGTGTAGTGTGAACCATTACATTGCATGTTTATCTCCAGAGAAAACGGAATCAGCAGTATAATTCAATGCCGGTAGGGGTATTAGCTCTCGGAGTAGTTGTTTCTGCTGATCCAATCTTCTCACATATAGCCCAACACGGGGCTTGTCCACACGATGGAGCATTCTCGATTCGAGTGACGGCTGGTGAATGTCTTCCCTCAGGTAGGTGCATCAGGGTATCGATAACATCATAGATAGTCAGGTTCTAGTGGGTGAAAGCCCACACACGTTCCTCTGATGAGTCCCGAAAG
>JAEQML010075670.1:0-13727 GCA_016904865.1 Pissodes strobi
CAAGATCACTTGGAACTATTTTTTGGGGCAATCCGAAGTAAAGGTGGCTATAACAATAACCCAACAGCGCGTCAGTTCGAAGCCGCATATAAAAGACTTATTGTTAAGTCTGAAATATCTGGACCTAATACTGGTAATGCTGTAAATTTGGAAAACATTCCTATTCTATACTGTGGAAGTGGAAAAATAACGATTAACGATGATGAACGGGATTTACAACAAACTCAAGAATATTTAGATTTTCAGGAATCTGTAAAAAAAGATATTATTCAACATAGTTTTACCTCATCGGCATGGGATCTTACTGATTTTACAGAAGATGTTGTATCTTATATTTCTGGGTTTGTTGTGAAAAGTTTGAAAAAATGTGTTAGCTGTACTAAGTGTTTAAAGGTGTTAGAATGTGATGTAGCACTTTCTCAACTACAAAATAGAAAAGAATTTGGAGCTTTGGTTAAAGCTTCTAAACTTGTTTCTGATGTTTGTCAAGCTGGAGAAAAATATTTAAAATTTTTTAATAAAACGAGGAATATTTTCAAGAAAAATATAAAAAATTTGATGCTTCATTTGGTGACAAATACAAGTAAATTATTACCGAAAGGAATTTATGAACATTTTGGTGATCATTTATATGAAGATGATCCTGTAGATGGACATAGTTCAACTTTAATAAAATTAATTTTAAAAACCTACTTTAATGTTAGGATACATCACGAAACCACGAAACTTCAAACTAAAGAACTTCGAGTACGAAACTTGTTAAGTAAGGTAATTCTTTTTAAAGGCCAGTAAGACTTTTCGATCGAAATTATATACCTTCATTTCAGTGGTTTTTGTTGCCTTAAATATTTATTACATTTATCCACATGTCCATTTTAGTTAAACTTTCTAGTGTTGTTATAATTATGTGTCTTTCACTTAAACAAACATTTTTTTAAAGTAAAAGTCGATTTTCTAGTTTTGAAAACTTTAATTGCCTAATATGGGTTTAAACTTTACTACGATTGGTTTAAGTATAGGTTTTGTTAAATTATTTATTAATGACCCCTTAAACCCCCCCCCCCCCCCCACAGTATAGATTAAATGCAAAATGCTAGTTCTGGTATAAATCGAAAGATTGGTCCTTAGCGACACTTTTCTTTTAAACCTATTAATATTATTTAATGCAATTTATATACAAATTGAAAATGTAATTTAGCAATTTTCTGGGTTACACGCCCAATTTTCGCTTAAAAGTGGCTAAAAAGGCTAAACAAACAAAAAAAGCCCGTGCACTATGTGCGCATATCAGAAGTGAAGCTTCTTAAACTTAAGCGTCCTAGCCTCGGATTTGGTTAAAAAGTAGTTTTTTTAAATATATCACAATAAAAAAAAGGGAAGCCTAAATGAAAAAAAGCTATTCTTCATAAAATTTCGCTTATGTCTTGGCAAGGTAATAGAGCAAACCTCATATTTTTATCTTGTAAACTAACAAAGATATCACAATAATTAAACGCCCTAGCCTTATATATATTATCTTAACAGATTTGGCTAAAAGGCAGTTTTTTAAATATATCACTCAATTAACAAAAAGGGAAGGCCTAAATGAAAAAAAAACTATTTGCCATAAAAGTTTCGTTTATGTCTTGACAAGGCTAGAGCAAATCCCATATTTTTATCTCGTAAACTAACAAAGATATCATAATAAACGTCCGTGACCTTCAAATTTTACTCCCGGCGCGCGTTAAGAAGTTTCACTTCAAAAAGTCGTGGGGTCATGTGACCAATATATTTATATTTAAGGATAGAAAGAATATTTTAACAGTTACCTACTGAATGTTTAATAATTATTAATAAATATATGAAATTATTAATAATTATGAAATAAATAATAATTATTCTTTAGTTTCAAAAACAAAATTATGAAATCTTTCTTTTGATTTCAAGCACACAATTATAACCATTATAATAAAATAACAGCATATAGTTATATTATGCGTGTCATTCCCGTATGTGTTTACCACCATACAAAGTATGGGGAAGGGGTCATGACCCCCATGACTGCCCCCCTGGATCCGTCCTTGCAGACGACGTTCAAGAAAACTTAGCAATCATCTTAGTGCGAAGTTAAGTTGACAAAATTGAGTTGTTTTTAATAAGTTTTTATTATTTCGGATAATAGATTAAAACACATTTTTTATAAATTTTATTTATTAAAATGAAATACTAATAATCATCAAAGGGCAGAGGGATAAAACATATCTAATACTTAATTTTGACGTTTCTATACGACGAGGCTTCATTTTTCAAAAAGACTTGATCACTTCATGGACGTCAATCTGCCGAGACGAATTTATATTAGCGAGTGCTAAACCATTCAACATTTCCTCACCTATTGTACATCTGAGATGTTTTGATCCCCCTCAAAACCAAAAAAACTTCTTTCCGCGGTGGCTGTTACAGAGAAAATAATAAATATGTCAAGCAACACTTTTATATTTGGGAAAAACATTTCACCGCATTCTTTTAGTGCGCCAACAGAAGTTTTTGAAAGTGTTTGTCGCCCTTGCAATTTTTGCCTTCAAATTTTTAGCTCAACAGTTAATTCCATAGCTGATCGCATATATGCGCCGTATATCGCAGAAGCTTCTAGTATTTTTGCATCTTCATATTTGTTGAGGTTTTCTGGAATTAGGCCTTCACGAGCAATAATACTGCATATGCTATCAAACCGGGATTCAATCTGGGAAGTTATATGATCCACAAATGGTATGAAGATGCTGGTTCTATAATAATCTTCTGCACTCGATCCATTGACATTGCTCCTCTGAGTTTGCCGGTTACATATTCGAGGCATATAAACTGTTGTTCCAATTTTACTGGCTGATTTACTTGTCTGGCTGTATATTGATTAAAATTCCGCATACATGCTACTTATTTATTATTAGGCCATGGGGGGCTATATCCCCTGTAGCTCCCTTCGTAGATCCGCCCCTGAATGCTAACACCTTAAACTAACATACATCATTTCTATAAAACTTGCAATCCAATTTGATACAAAATTTCAATTTCTTTAAATATAACATTCAACTACTCTGCTTAGAAGATTGGTATTTATTTCTAATCTTTAGACATTAATATAATGCCTTCGTTATTTCTAGCACACCAAATTACATATTGTACTATATGTTGATTACCTACTGTTATATTATGTATTACTGATATTATTTTTATGTTTAATAAATTATACCTGTTATTAAGTAAGCAAAAAGTATTTTTCTATTTATTTCAAATATTAATTCATAGCTTTTACAATAAAAGAGTCATTGTTTTACGTTCATATCACGTGTTCAAATAGCTGATTTATTAGATCTAAAGAAGTTTTTTTTTCATTTGAAAGTTTTAATAAGCTTTTTTGGAAAAATATTGGAATGAAGTAAAAATTAAAAGATTAATCCCATACAATCGTAACTTTTTTAAAAAAGTCAGTACATATATTTATTTATACCAATTTTAAAAATGTATAATACAAATGGTGATTGAATTCTGAAACGTAGTATTATTAAGCATTTCTTTAAAACCCAAAATAGTACGCCACTGGTAGTTTTCATGTTGACAGAACGTTTCACATTCTATCACCACAACAAAGCGTTTTTTTGTAATATCGCCATATTTAGTATTTATGAATGAAACGCTTGGTCTATTTTTATTTGATTGTCATTGATCCCGTCATACGAATGCGAGAATTGCGAGAACTACGAACTGTCAACTGTCACTGGTGAAATGTCGAATAGATAACTTTTGACAATTGACCGCAACATCATTGCCGCCGACTATTTTGGCTTTTCACAAATAGACATGAGCGTACGAGCTGTTTTCAAACAATTTTACGACATATATTTTTTTATTTTAACCCAGATTTTCTGTTTGTAAAATAAACTCGGAATTTCCAAATAATATTAAAGTTTTTTAATAAATAAATATACAAGACTTACATAACTGGAAACCATTTTTGCACTCTGAATCTCGTATTAAAATGGATAAACGGATATCCGTTAAAAGAGAACGTACTTAAATGCGTTATTACTGGGATATTCCATGTATGTTGGAAAAGTATATACAACGTATTTAAGGAATTGTATAGCCGACAGATATCCGTAAGAAGACGTATCTAATAAGCTATTACTGGGATGTTCCGAGTATATTGCAAAAGTATATACACCGTATTTAAGGAATTGTATGTACCAAGGATGTATCTTCAATGTCCCGGGACATGCGACATAAATAGGATATGAACGGGATGTCCTGCGTATATCGTGTGCTATCTGGGAATATATATAATCCTTACGTGACTACAAGAAACAATGGTCCATTCTGGCGTGGTCCGCCATTTAGTCAAGAAAAACTCTTACTTAAACATTCAAACTTAACTTGGTGCAAAAGAAAAGCTGGAATGTTATAAACGAACATCACGTGGTTTTCTGGTAAAAACAAACATAAAATTGAATATCCTAATATTCCCTCGGCCATTAGACATATCCATCATGATAATTCAAGCATATCTGTCCTTAATTCTTTGGAAAAAAATACAGAAATCGAATGAACTAGACGATTTTACACCAAAAGCCGGCACGATGTTTTAGGAGAAAGATGATTAAGAATGTAATAACAGAAAGCAGATTTTATATCTGAGGAAAAACTCAACGATCTTATTTATGATTTGGCTCTTCCCAAATCCTTGGATCTCGCAGCTGTAGAATATCTTACAATAAGGGGTAAACATTCCTATGTATCGAAAAAGAGGGTATAAGTTGGCAGTATTTTTTTGCAATATAGAATAGCTTGATTCCCTCTACTATATTCCGGATTTAATTAACAAACTTGGCCTTTCGTATGACCCTACCATTGTCATTATAAACAATGATCCTACCAAACGGCGACTATTTATTGATTCTTCAAAGACAAGTCTTCAAATACAGGTCTAAAATATGAGAACTTTTCAAAGACACTAATTTTGACTTTGTTCTGTATAATTCTCCGATTTCTTGTTTCTTATGAAATTGCTACACACAATTTTGAAGGCAGTTCAAGACCTATTTTCTTTTCCAAAAGTCCAATCTCAAAGCTAGTGTCTCTAAAAAGTTCTCATATTTGCTGACCAACGAACATGCCTTCTATAAGCTTTGAGACAAAAAAAAGTGTGTGCTTAAAACCTCACGACAGAAGTGAAAACTTCAGCAGAGCGATGTTAAAAATTATGTAAAATTAAAAACAGTTCACAGGCGGTAGAAGTGAAAACTACTTAAAATTAAATCAAGCGATCACCCATCCAATGGTCGAAGTAAGACTGAATAGAATAGAACGCTAACTCAAGAAAAACAACCTTACATCGGGCTCTGAATCTTTTTAGATTCGAGCTATCGCGTATATCAATAGGTATATGATTATACATTTTAAGTCCCCTGTAGATCAAGGAGTTCTGAACAAGAGTAAGACGCGGGATGGGCAATCTCAAGTCATCAGACTGCCGTGTATCACAGTGACCACCTCCCTTTGGGAAACGTGAGAGGTGTTTGTGGGTGAAGCATACTGCTTCCAAAATGAATAGACTAGGCAAGGTCAGGATTTTATTTGATATAAACAAAGGTCGGCAGTGAGCTCTAGGATGTACACCGCAAAGGAAACGAACAGCGCTTTTCTGCATGACGAAGGCTGACTGAAATAATAGATTACTACAGCAGCCCCAGAATGGAATACAGTAGCGCAGGTGGGATTCAACCAAAGCGAAATATGTCATTCTAGCGACTGATTTGCCCAGCTCAGATGCAATGACTCTTACACTGTAACAACCCGACGAGATTTTTTTCTTGATCGCCAGAACATGTTCGTCAAACTTTAGGCTGCAGTCGAGATTAAGACCAAGAAATATGGAAGAGCTCACCGAGCCCAACGTATGATGCGAAAGTGAGACGTCGGGAAGATTGAGATTTCTAAAAATTATCATATGTGTCTTGGAAAGATTCAAGGACAGCAAATTAGAATCGCACCAGTTTTTGATTTTCTTTAGATCCGTGGAGACCAAGTCGTGTAGTACCACAGGGCCCTCCTGACTCCAAGTGACTGTGCTGTCATCGGCAAAGACTGTAAACAAGCCGGTAATATCCAGACTCATAAGATCATTAATATAAATGATAAAGAGTAGGGTCCCAAAACGGATACCTGAGGGACGCCCCTGTAAATATGTCTCCTCTGAGATACTCTCCCGTCCACAGTCACCACCTGGAATCTAGAACTTAGGTAAGAGTCAAAGAATTTCAATTCGGTACCCTGGAAGCCGTAGATGTTTAACTTTTTTAACAGAATATCATGGCTGATGCAATCAAAAGCCTTCGAAAGATCGCAAAGCACTGCAGCCGAAGACCTATGTTGGTTTATTGCATGAAGTACAGATTCCATAAAGTTGAAAATTGCATCCGCCGCACTCTTGCCCCTTCGAAATCCAAACTGGTTTTTATTTATGATATTGTTTCTTTCAAGAAAGTCAACAACTTGGTCTCTTACAATAGTCTCTATTAGTTTGGAAAGAGTAGAAAGCAAATATATGGGACGAAAGTTTGCAGGACTACCGAGGTCTCCCCCCTTATGTATAGGGACTACAGTAGCAACCTTCAAGGATGAAGGGAAAACTCCATTGAAAAAGGTGTCATTTATCGCATATGCCAAGACAAGAAAAGCTTCATCTGGGAGCTCAACAAGAATTTTAATTGATATACCATCAGAGCCTGAGGCATTTTTATTGTTCATCATGTTTATGGTGCATTTTATGTCATTATGACCAATTGGACGAAAGCGAAATCTATCAGCACCGTTGGATCTGTGACAAGTAGCTGATAGGATCGATGTCACATGATATATTGCTAGTCACAGTAGAAGCCACGGAGCAGTAAAATTCGTTCAATGTATTGGGATCAAGTGAGATACCCTTCTGATGAAAACGAGTTCTACCTGTAAGCTCATTTATGATCTTCCACGACATCCTGCCCTGATTTGACGACCTTTTGAGTCTATGCGAGTAATACAATTCTTTAGCCTTGCGTATTAGCATCCTATAAGTTTTCCTGTAGTTAGAAAAGTAACTTTGTAAAAATATATTATTGGGATAGAACTTCCTTAATGTATTAAGGCACCTCTACTTTGCAGCTGAGATCCTCATACCCCTGGTTAACCACGGCTTAGGTTGACCCTTCACTCTAACATTACGAACTGGAAAAGAAGAATTTATAATACCACGCAATGCAGTGTGAAACTCTGTAAGACTGTCAGACTTAGTCTAAATTGAATCCCAATTAAAGAGATTACACTCCTGTCGAAAACGGTCATAATTTTTTCTACCAAATATTCGCCCTCTCACCCTACTGGACCTTTTATACTTTGATAAATTTCCGATAGAAAACCTGGCATACACAGCATTATGATCAGACAGTGCTGCATCCAAAGATTCACAGTCCAGATCCTCACTCAAGTTTGAGCATATATAATCGATTGTAGTAGAAGAGTGGTCAGTGACCCGGGTGAAACTGTGAACATGCATGGAAAGGTTAAAAGATGTTAGTGTTCAAAAACCATTTTTGAACACGTCTTCAAATCTAACGATTTAATTTTTGTACAGTTTAACATTCCACGCCACTGTCCTCGCATTCCAAACAATTTAAAACCTTGGCGATACTACTAGCGCCATCTCTTGTTTACCACGTTTATCCACTGCGCTAGACAGTCTAGAAAGCTAAAAGTTAAGCGTCCTCAAAAGGCCTTCGACCAATCATAGCGCTTCGCGTTTTATCCGGGCTGTATTACTAGCGCCATCTGTTGTAACCACCTTTACTCATTTGGAGCCGGCCGCGCATCCTAAACTCATCTGACCAATCATAGCGTTTCCCACTATACCCCGGCGACCGAGTCGACCAATCACTGTCTCTTAACGGAGGTAATCAAGTTAGCTCCTAGATTCATGATCTTTAAGAATCGATTTTAATAAAAACTGGTTAACGTATTTCGACCGGATTTTGTTAACATTCATAAGTTTAATTTAGACAATCGCTGACGTAAAGGTTTACATAACTGCTCAGCATTTACATTATTCGCCCTTTCTATTTCCGTAGGATGTATATCATCCCGCCGGAAGGGGCGTTAACAACTTCTTCAAGTTGATCTAGTTCCCACGTTCTAGAATGAAGTCGTGTCTTTAACCTCGACCATGTAAGTCGCAAAAGGCGCACCCCCGCTTCTAGCCGGCTGGCGCGAGCCGCCATGCCGGCAGGTTTTCACGTTTTGAGACCCCATAATCTCTCTAGTTCTTTACTCAAGTGACATAATGATATCCCAGCATAATCATCTTTATGTCAAGCCTACAATAAGGTATTTATTGGCAAACATACTGCCGTTATTCTAACGAGTCTCACGCCGAGCAATGGTGTCCCAATTGGTCTCATCCATGGGAGTTCTACAATCGAGCCCTGTCTCAAACCACACTCAATCGAGTATAGTCTCGGAATCTCAAGTAAGTAAACGCACATGTTTACAATCACATTCTCTCAAAGGTTGTAACATGCGCTGTACAGTCCGCATTAGGCCTTGTCCATGGGGTTTTCAAATTAGAATCTTGTCTCTAACCACTATCTCACAAATCGCAGTACCGTGCTGTGCTTGCGTCTCCATTAGGCCTTGTCCATGGGGTTATCAGTATTCGAGTTTCATCTCGAATCTCACACGTTCACATTCTCTCAAAGGCTGTGCCATGCGCTGCACAGTCCCCAATGGTATTGTCCATGGGTTTTTTCAACATTCTATATCACGAGTGTACCACTGGGTTGCTACACTCTTGCCGTATTCTAATATAAGGATTACTCTGCACTAGTCTGCATACCTACTCATGCCTTATTCTCATATAAGGATTAAACGGCTCTAGTCTGCCAAATTACTCAAGTTATTACAAGGCTGTATCCCCTACGCGGATCTCAGCTTATGCTACCAGTATAGCATATTTACTAATCCTTCATGCGTGTACCAATAAGCCGCATTCACAAGGCATTTATGTCATGCCATATGCACTAACTGCATACCAGAGTCAAACCACTACATTCCAGTCATTCTTGTTTGCAAGAAATTGAACTACATTGTAAATAGAAGCTAGCCATAGATCTAGTGTTTTTCAAAGTGACTTTCCCCCAGTGTTAGAAGATAACCTCCTGAACATTGAACGTTTCTCGTCAATGGTGTTCATAGTGTACATATTAGCTTATAGGTGAACTCTAAGGTAATATTAATCCTGTTATTATCGCTTGTATATTATTGTATTTCATATCAAAGCTAAATCAGCTAATATAGTTGATAAGTAGCTGTTCCGCAGGAACTCTAATAGACATTTAACTGTACATAAATTCAAGGTTATGTTTATAAACATACATTAGTTTAATACTACAACTGTTTACGCAATGCTTTAGTTTTTAAGAGTATTATTTATGTCATATTTTTTCAAGGTCGAAATTTGCCTCGACTGATATTGTTCATATCGTAGCACTGACTACGTACAATTATTCAGTGTTTATATTTTGTGTATTTATGAGCTTCTAGTTATTTTCAAGTAAAGTAACTTATTAAAATATTCATATAATGCTAAAGCTTTTTGTTTTATTTACAGAATGACTTTAGAACTTGCCCTATGGTAAATTTCAATGCCTAAGAGCACATCTCTTTTTGTTCAGAAAATCGACCAAAATCTAATCTGAAACAGTTAGCAAATTTGATACCATGGCAGTAGTTTGAGATTCATTATCGCCATAATCAATATTTAAATCACCTACCAAGATAATTGTATGACTCGCATGAAGCTGAGACAGCAAAATCTCAAGTCTACTCAGGAACTCAAGGACATCCGAATCAGGCGACCTGTATATGCAGATCACATACATATTGAACTTTACAGAAACCATTGCAGATAACTCAAACAGATTCTCCTCAATCAGGTAGTCACACTTATAATACCCCACAAAGCATAACCTATCAGAAAACGAGTCATTAATTATGGCTGCAGTGCCACCATTTCGGTAATTTAACCGGCAAAACCTGGAAATTACAGTATATCCAGGGATACACAATGGTTCATCTATATTCAACCAATGTTCAGTCAAAAGTAGTATAGTAGGATAGTTCAAGCTGGCTATAAAAATGTGCAATTCATTAATCTTACAACGTACAGACTTAAGCAACATGATAGAAATGTTTGAGTCAATAGAATTTACACTAAAAAATGCGTGTCGCCACTTAAGCTTTCAGACTCACCTTGGGGTTCAAACGATATTAATGATCGCTCAACAAGAGGAACCTGCCTTACAGAGGCAATATAAATCTTACATTTAACTACGGACTTAAAGGAAATGTATCTAGCCAAATGGCGACATAGCACTCTTTTACCTACTCTAAATCTACTCCCCACAATATCATTGCTAAAAATTCTAACTGGTGCGCTATGCCTCTTCATAAAAAGAGAAATTTGGTTATAGAAAAATTTATACATTCTATTGGAAGACCAGTGTCTTGTGTAGCTTAAATTAAAAATTAGATTACAAAACTTGCCAACAGAACACAGCCTGCGAATCGCACGACCCGACACTCCCACCACTACACCAACACTCAAACATACAATAACAGTGTCATCAGGGCCCAGCGAGCTGGTGTAGTTGAAGTTTTTACCTGCTATCATATCAGCACTATAACCTGGCATTGTGATACCAAATACACTAGTTTTTGAATCATCAACATACTGACGAATCCCAGAGGACAAGCCGCGAGCACTCACATCACCAACAACAACGATTCTGTCCCTAACAGGTCCATTGGAGTCTGCTCGACCATATGAGCTGACTGGGGCCGTCTGTGATGATCCATTGGGTGCATCAGAAAGCCTCATGGACAGTGCTTCGTCAGGAGCATCCTCATCTGCTATGGACATTTCCTGGAGTAGGGAAATACCTGTATATTCCTCGTTGGTGTGGGTTGAAGAGGCAGGAATGACATCAAGAGAGTAGCACAATTGTAGTTTAAGGTATTCTAGTTCCTTGGTAAGAATTTTGTTGTCCACAGTTAGAGTCTCAATTGTGGTAAACATGCGCCGTCTCAGGTCCTCAAGGTCAGAGAGAGTCGCCCGAGCATCGACAAGCTCCCTCTCCAGTGCTTGAATTGTAATGCCATCTGTGGGAGAAGTGTCTTCCGCATCCAAGGTACATTGACAAGAACTGTCTTGCGTTATGGTCTGCGTCTGAGTAGCAGTGGTCATCAAGGATCCAGTGTCCCGCTTCATACTGTCAATAACCCTTTCAAGTTCGCGTATTTTGATCTTCAATCCATTATTTTGATTCACAAGATGTGCTTCGTCACACTCTGTTTCTTCGATAAAAGCCTGCATACCTCCTTTTGTTTTTTCTAAATGCTTTGTGCTGCTATCCAAATCAATTTTCAGTTCTATTATTGTTTGCTGTAAGGCATCAATCACATCAGGGTTAGAGTCCGAGGACAGCGCAAAACATTCATTTGAGCACCAGATCAAATTGTCTCTAACCACAGATATCCTATATTTGTCCTTGATGCACAGCTTTTATGAAGAACATTCAAGCATTGAATACAAATGTAATTGTTTTGGCTTTTATTTTTGCAACATTTAAAAGTTAGCGCCATAATCCACAATACCAAATTCCAGAAGAAACAACAAATGCCTTCAGATCAACAATCCACATATAAAAGGGAAACAAAGTAATACAAAAAATATTGATACATGCAGCACAAACAACAGAGTACTTCGACCGCATACTGGAACGCAGTCACTTTAAAAAATTTGAAACACAGGTTCTAGCTGTCTAGGTTATAGTGAGAAAATTCAGCCAGTAACTACCCCTATCCAGGCTTAGCAAGAGGTAGAGCGACCCCTCTACATTGGTTACACCTTGATGGATAGAGATACTATTTTTAGAGCCCTCAGTATGTCGAGTATGTACTCCTGGGGGCTCAGATTTGTACATGCACGGCTTGTTTTAAGGTTCGAACACCACCGGCTGGACGTTCACAAACATAAAAATCTGTAGCATGCACGGGGCTCAAACCCCCGGCTGGACGTCCGTATCTTATTCGGGGAGAAAACTACCCGGTCCCTGAACGTTCACCATGAATTCCCAAAACTAACATATATGTATATGCAGCTGGAACAAAATGGCCGATACCCGACACGTGCACTCTCGACCGAAGACGAAACGGAAGTCCAGCTGTCTAGGTTATGAAGTATTGGAGAGTATATATAACACTTATTCTGGGTACTTAAGAAACTTTAGTTAAAAATCATCCCCGGTGTATTTAAAAATATCCCCATACACTTTTCACCAATTTATTGGGGGTAATAACAATTAAAAATCGAAAATTAGCGGCAATTTCCGCATTCACGTCACACACCGACTACGTTCCAAGTTCCTTTATCATCATAATTAAAGAACTTTTAAAGGGATTCACCACATTGTCTAATGGTAGGTAATTGATGCTTCGTACTAATATCTTTAATAAAAACGTATCATTATCCATCTTAAAAAATAGCAGAACGACTTACAAATAATGCTAAGCGCCCGGAATAATTTCAAGTCGAAGATACATTCTATATGTTTAAAAGTATCTGTTTTCTCAACGTTTCTGGACATTAGAGTGTCTCGTTAGTCGACCACTTGTATATTGAGAATCTTTTCGAAAAGTTTCTTCAAATACGTTCGCAAAAGTTTATTGTGCCAATGCATAAGCATTTTTTCTCTAAAGAGCAATACACTTTCCAAAACGTTCTTACTTGTTGGAAAGATAGCCTCAGACTACTTTGCATACACTCATTTCGATTGTCCAGTTTAGTTTCACTATTTAAGTTCGGAATAAAAAATTATAAAGGTGTTGGACAACTCTGGACATAATAATTTCCCAGCCCCTCCCCTAGTGGCAAGTATCCATCTTTTAGATTATGATGTTGCTACAATTATGAACACCTTAAATATAATGCTCTGCCACGCTAATGAGCATCTCGGAATAGTGAATCAAATTTAAAATTATAATTACTAATTATTACGACCCAAGCATCATCGTCCAAAAATATCGATAAATATAGTTTAATAAATCATAATTTCAATGAGATGGATTCAACAACATTATCAAATATTGTCCAGATGTGCAAAAGGAAGATGTAGTTTCGTATGTAAATAGTTGAACAAATTGCAATTTATTAATTATTTAAATTAATTGGTGTAGCTAATTTACATATTGAAAAATATTAAAAATAGATGTCTATACATCATCAAATCTTGGCATATTCATTAATGTGATAAATCTAATTGCCTACTAAAAGAATTCTACTGTAAACTTCTAAATAAATAAGTGGTGACTAAATCTCTCAATCAATGCGGTTTTTTGCAAAAACATTAGAATCTTGAAATTTCCTCTTTCGGATAAACTGCCAATAAATAGGACATGTATTCGGTGAGACCAGTCTCGCTCTCGATCTCAAACGCAATATTATGAGAGTTATTGATGCGAGGCTCTCGATCTTAACCATTATTTCTGTGTTCGGATATTTATATTTTTCTTTCACACTCAAGCTAGAAAGCTATTAATATTAAATTTGAATTTTTTCAGTTACCCTTTGAAATGAGAAAACATTGTTAATTCGTCGCTGA
>JAEQML010075674.1:0-13725 GCA_016904865.1 Pissodes strobi
AAGAATATTTTAAAATCGAGTAAACACTAATGAAGTTATATCTCTTTGAAAATTCGGAAAATAACTGGATGCCGCACTTCTCGTATAAATTGGCTTATTTCAATCCTCTAATATATTATTTGAAATACGTACATAATACCATCCATATTTTAATAGGGATAAACTTATAAACGCTCTATAAACTCCGACCAGTGAAACATGGGAAATTCAATTAAAAATTATAGAACTTCGAATTATAATCTATATCATAAAAGTAATTCAATTTAGGAAATAGTAAAAACTGAGTATCTAGAAGTAAAAATAAGTTCTGTGGTCGATAAAAGTTCGGACAAACGGTGGCCAATTATCCATTTATCAAATTTGGCAACCTTCTGTTTCAGCGTTATTCTTTTTATTGAGCTTATTGCTTTTATCAATCGATATATAGTCCACTAGAAAATTAAATATTTTATCGTGCGCTTAATGACATATTCTGCAACTACAATTTTAAACGAACGAATTTATTGTGGATGGAACTTAAATACCAATCCATTAATGTGCAGGAAAAAAGTATTGTAGTAACCTATAATTGGGACAATAAATAGAGCA
The DNA here is from genome assembly GCA_016904865.1 of Pissodes strobi. Lineage (NCBI taxonomy): Eukaryota > Metazoa > Arthropoda > Insecta > Coleoptera > Curculionidae > Pissodes > Pissodes strobi. The sequence goes on from JAEQML010075674.1 coordinate 589, forward strand.
CACACTCTCATGATAGTCTAGGAGTTTATGGGCTCTTGTTTATCTACGAAAAAGGATACAATTACCACAGATAAAGAGTATGATATAATATATGCATGCTAAGGCACCAAAGCCCTTCACTCCTCCATACGCCTCTATTCCATCGTACATAACCACGTTCCAATCCTCACCAGTTAATATCTGAAATTGGGTATCTTAGTATATATTATACAGTAAAACATTTTAATAGCGACCACCCTTGGGAAATTAAAGCGAATGTTATGTTGATATTTCACATTGTCTATTTATTAATAATGTTAACTATATTACAGTTGTAGCATCAACTTACTAAAGAAAAAATTTGTAAATATAAATAAAAATAAAAATAACGACCTTTGACATTATGTGCATACATATGTAAATGTGTATTAATTTATGTGTGTATATGCAAAGATTACACATAATTTTACTTTCAAAAGAGTCCGAAATCAGTGATTGCTTCATATATTTTAGCTTATTTCTACAAAATTTAGATTCACATTGTAATAATAGCTTAGACACATCTTTAACCATGTCAGAATTGTTCACAAGCACAAAAAACGTTTCTGAGGCTCTCAAACTTGCATAGGATTCAGATAGGCTTGTAATATTCGATCCTGAAATAATTTAAGACCTTTCGTCCCTAGTTTTAAAATCGAAAATAGATGGATCCACTTGTCATATCTCTTCAATACAGTTGATGATGGTCAATTCCTTAGTCTCGTTTGCCACATGGCTATCAATTATCAGGATATTATCTTCTTCGAACTTCTCCATATCTTTTTTATGGCAATAACACACACACTAAAGGGAGATCCTATGTTACTAGACGAGCGGTGTGTGGGCGGAGATGCTGATTGACACGGTTCTTGAATAGCTGTATGTTGTAATTTGGTGGCAACAGATATCCAGGGAGTGAGTTCCACAGCGATACAGGGCGCCAGACAAAAGAGTCCCTGTAAAGCGATGTTCTAGGTGTTTCCAGTTGTACAACGAATGGGTCGCTCTTGCCGTCTGTCGCGACTGTCTGACAGGCGTTGCTGGGGACGGGATAAAGCGGGCCAAATCCTGAGCATGTGTCGTGAAAATATCTGTAAAACAGAGATATCTCGACCACATGTCTGCGGTGCTCCAGACTATTCAGATCCCGGGTAAACTCCGGGTCGCCGACGAGACGCACATCTCTCTTCTGAATGGAATCCAGCAGCTTTAGGGTATGCCTAGGTGCGGCACACCAGATGTGTGAACCAAATTCTAAGCACGATCTTATTTGCACTTTGTAGAGCTAGAGCTGCTGCGGTGTATACAATTTTTGTTGCGAAATAGTGCCCCAAGCTTCTGCGAGGCTGATTTTGCGATGTCAACAACATGGTCGATATGTTCTGGACATGTCGCCGTTGACCGAGACACTCAGTAGTTCTATTTACGAGGATGAAAAAATGATCGATCCTGCCATAATGATGTCAGGGCCCGCCGTATTGCCTTTCTTGGTAAACGTGGCTGCTTGGGTTTTTGCTGCATTGAACTGAACCAAATTTCTGTCCCCCCAAGTTCGAACTTACTCCAGATCTTGATTAATTGTTGTAATCTGCTCCTGTCTGCGGTGATGAGTCTCAGACGCTGGTAAAGGGTTTTCTAATCTAAATTGGGAGACAAGGGCACTGTCATCTGAAAAACTCTAAACATCCGTATTATTAGTTTCGGGCAGCAGGCCATTACCGAAAGCCGTATTGGTTATCGCCTAATTAAGCTGGTGGCCTCGAGGTACTTGCCAAGTTGCTGATTGACTGCACGTTCCATGTTTTTGGATATTATTGGAAGTAAGACAATTGGACGATAGTTTGAGGGTGAGATTTTCTTGCCTTTTTTGGAACAGGTTGCACTCGAGCGACTTTCCAAGAAGATGGATAAATCCCTTTTCGGTAAGATAGAGAAAAAATTCTGGAAAAATGGGTGTTAGTTCATTGGCGCAGTTCTTTAACACGATGGCAGGTATTCCGTCCAGTCCTGATGCCTTTTGCGTTGAGGAATCACTTGTTTAAGTTTGTCCGTGTAATATTGAAACATCCTGTGTATTTACAGTTATAAATTGCGGCGTTTTAATTTTTTAATGCATGATTGCCTATAATTGAGTTGAAATGTAAATATTTATCTCTCTTAATAATCTGATGCAGTTATTCTGCCAATTTTTTTTAGAATATTTTCCTATAATAAAATTTCATAAGTTTGAAAAATATATATCAGTCACTGGATTTTACGTCCTTCTATAAAAGTCGATTCTTAGCAGGCCCGTTAGCTGAGCTTTGAAATAAACCAAAATTATTATTGCTCAATGAAGAACTACACATCTGTTTTATGCATTTCTCAGCAAATGACAAATTCGTTAACAATTTTACCTACTCGGGTGCGGTAAATTGTACTTTTCTTCACTCATTGTAGGATTAGGAACTTAAAAACTATGAGTGCTAGAAACTAGGTTTAATGGAAAAAGTTGTATGCTATTTAATTTCTAGTTCAATGCTGCTTTAATACAGATTCCATCTTTTTTCGTTGTCGAGATATTTTCAAAAAACCAGTAAAGGTGGTGACGAAAATGTATAGTTTAAGTGGTGTTTGCAGGATTGTTGGTCCGTCATCAAGAAAACCAATTATTGTGTCTTGCCAACGTTTCGAATTATAATAACTCATCATCGAGGCTCTGTCAGAGGAGCTTTCTCGTCTGACAGAGCCTCGATGATGAGATTAGAATATTTAGTTTCATTTTACAATTTGATAAAAAAAAAACAAAACAAGAGCCTTAAGCCCAAAAACAAAACGTTTCATAAGTACTACCTTTGTTTAATAAAATACAAATAAATAAATAAAAAACAACACAAAAAACGGTATAACGAAATGAGATAATAGAAAGGGTTTCTAATGATAAAATATGTAATGCATATGCATGTCATAGAAAACATTATTTCGTGTTAAAAGTAAAACAAACATTTATGAATCTTATCAAAATTGTGCTTTTCTCTCGTAAACTTAACATTCATATCTCATAACAGGATTAAAATAGATAATATTTCGGCTTATAATGAACATTACAAACAACAAAAAACAATTAAAGAACAACAACCAATTACACAGCGTATTACAAGGACGACTGTTGAACTCTGTACTATATATAGTAGGTACAAACAAAAATTTAAAAATTACATATAACTAGCCATTTTTGCAAATAAAATCTTTTGGTTTTTTGAAAATATGTCGAAAACGAAAAGAGACAAAATTCATTATTATGAATTATAAATTTATTAAGATTAATTCATTATCAAAGCAGAATTGAACTAGCAATTAAATATCTTGCAACATTTTCCATTTAACCAATTTTTTATCTCTTATAGTTTTAAAGATCCCAAATACATTCTTTTCGGACATACTGTATGTGAAGAACCCAGGATGATGCTTCAATTTATCAGTGATAAATTTGTATCACTTTACAACATCAGAATATGCGTATTATTATAGCCTCCAAAGGGCTTACTGTCCAAAATGACATCCAAAAATCGGTTACTGCCTCCCGCTTTTAGAAATGTATTGACATTTGTGTAATTTGTTTAAAATCCAAATTAGATTTTTGTAATTATGAGTATAATTTTCCTTTAAAATTTGACTGTTTTTTCCTCGAATACATTCTTATTCATTTACATACATTGCGGCGTGGCAAATAATGAATACGGTCTAACTTTCCCTGCCTATATCTCACAAACAAAATGATTTTTGACAGACGTTTATAGAAAGTTTTTTCTCGATATTTCGACCCAACAATTTCGATGCCAGAATTAAGGGCAATATGTCAACAAATAAAAATTGCGAAAAAAAAACGTCTTGGTCTTGCGTAAGCCTTGCAATACTAGGTCTTGGTCTTGCATAAGTCTTGCACTGCTCGGTCTTGGTCTTGGTCTTGCTTTTTCTGCAAGGCCAAGACCAAGACCGCAAGATCAAGACCAGTCTCGTTCCTCTTTAAAGTTTGCCAGGCCACCGAAATCGAAATCCATATTAAGGCGCTAGTTGACATAATGTTTTTTTCTATTTGTTGTAGAGGCACATATGTTAAAAACATCTTAATAAAATGACTTCTGTAGAGCATTTTAAAGTCTGAATAATGCCTTGGTCCAAAGGTTGACAAGTGGTACTTGGTGGCCGAAATATAAGTTGGCATTATCCAGTACTGTTTTGGGTTGCGTTATCTATAAACAATATCACTTTCCTATTATGAAATGCCTGGTAATGATGATGTATCCTGTCACCCACGCTTTCATACTGGATATATTCATTGAAGAGGTAACTTATTGACCATCCATATTGGCATGTAACAAAATTGTAATTCGTAGTTTTGTAATTTTTCTTCCAGAACATTTTTCAATATATACTATTTTGTTGGTAATGAACAACAGTGAAGATCCCTATTGTCTGTATTATACACATCCTTTGGCGCTTAATCTTTTATAATGACCAATAACGTCTCTTTCCAAGTTTTTATATATCTACGGTGAAATCTTTCTAACCATTCATTTGATGCTTTGATGTTGCTTAGTCCTAGGCTCTGTGCAACTTCAAAGGCTTTTGCTTGAATTATGGGCTCTGATATTGATAAATGCATGTTTCAAGCGGAACAAAATCAATTAAAAACAGCTTTGTCTACAGCAAGTCTCGCGGTTTTACGAAACTTTTTTTTGTTTATCATTGCCACCTTATCGATGCAAGTCTCTAGCTTCTTCTTTATTTTGTAACAATATGGTCACTTGAGTCTTGCCAACTTTAAATTTTTCAGCCAATTTCCAAGTACTCAAACCAATTTTTCACTTTCATCGATCATATCAATGTTTTCTTTGATAGATAGACGTTTCCTCTTTCCTGCCGTATTCAAAAATATATTTAATGTTAACCGGTAAAAGTTAAAAATGGGGAAACCTGGTGTTACGTAGGCTGCGCTTAATGTATAAATTATATGGCCCATCTTATCTATTATAAGCAATTTGTGCCATTTGCATTTTGTTGGGTTTTATTGCTCTTTATTGAGGGTGGCTTGTTGTGTATTAGGAAATTCCGATGATGGATGCCCGCAGTTGTTTTTGAGGAGGGTTGGTAATATTGGTATAAGCAGGTAGGTACAATAAAAAGATCTTTTCAATTTGTAAACTCTGTGAATTAAAAATTTTTCGCTATATACAGGTGGTCATTTTATAAGGGTGGCAAGCGTTTTACTGTACAATTATCTGTTTCAAAATCTACTTCTATTACCTGAAACACAGTCAATAAGCTCTGCCAAAAGCTATCAAAATTGTATCTAGGCTTCTCTTCGGTTTTTCTATTGAATCTTCCACCAAAAACTTGCATTCCCAATAGGGCAAAGATAACAATGAACAAAAACAGTAGAAGCAACAATGACGCGATCGATTGTATCGAATTTAACAACGAGGCCACCAAATTCGAGAGTGACCGCCAATATCTAAAAAAAGACAACAATTAATACATTCAAAAAAACTGTTCAACCATTTGAACGGCAAAATCAATTTTTATTAGTACATATTTTTAAAGCTAGACTCTCTTTAAGGATTTCAACTACTCAAATAGTTGTTAGGATTTTAAATAATTTCCGATAAGTTACAGAGTGTTATCTAAATAAAGTAGATAATTTTTATCTCTCATCAATACGGGAAAACGGTTTTGGCTATTTTATTTATATGTGACTTGACAAGTTACTCCAGCAAATTGAGAAATCTAGAAAATGGAAACATCTGATTAACCTACGACATCCAATAAAATAGAAAACTTGGACTGTCTAAAGCTGCATTTGATTTCTTTACGGCCCAACGTAATAAGTTAGCTAAAATTGTAAAAAACGACATTCAAATACTTAATAGCTGACAAGTAAAGTATTACTGGATTAATCTGTATATTTTGTCAACCTATCGTGTATTAATTCGAATAATCGTTTACTTGACTGCCATATGATATGCATGTATGCTTAAATAGGGATATTTCGTTAAAAAACACTATAAAAACTAAAGAAAGAAGACGCACGGATAAGTTGGGTACTGATTTAGATTCAAGACCTACATGTGAACATGTGTTTCAAGTATTAATACACTGGCTTATAAGAAGAGTGATGTGGTAATATGTTTTACCAATATTAAAATTTAAAAACTTTTGAACGGATGGTTATTATTGATATAAGGCCATGTCATTTCGTAAGAAACGAGCGATTAGTTGAAAGCTTAAATTTTATTACTGAATATTAATTAGCCCCAACTGACAAAGTAATTTTTTCCTGATTTTTTAATCAGCCTGTAGAATAGTCCATTACAAAATAAAATAATTGACAAGGTGGTTTTGTAGTCTCATCCCTAGACATCATTGTGATTTTTGATTTCCTTTGGTATCTTTTTTAGCCGCTTAAGTACTCCAATGCATGGTCCGATACAGCCACATAATATAGCTCTACGGGCCATTACTTTGGTCTCCGATTAGTGGCTGCTAAATTAATGACTTTTTTGAATATCACACATCTATTAATTTCATGCTGATATTGACACATTCATAACCCTGGTTATTTTAACGAGTGTTTAAAGTGACGAATCGAAGTTCAAAGTAGTGGGCCTAAGAATAAAGCAAGATGGGATTAAGCTGCGAATTAATTTGGTAGACTTTGTTAATAATTGAAATTAAATGAAACGTAAAATATATTCACAAATACATTCAATTCCATTCAAATTTCTCCTCTGGCTCTTACTACTGGTTCTAAGCGAAGTTCTTCTTCTTCTAGAAGAGCTTTACTAATTTCTCTTAGATTTATGCGCGATCTGTTTTTCAGATTCTGCCAAACTGATCTCACAAATGTTCAATTGGATTTAAATCAGGGCTTCTTGCAGGCCAAACTAAATGATGTATGCCATCCTCGTCTAAATATATATAAATATTTTCTTTAAGAAATAGTCCATTCCATACCATTACAGGTTCTTCACCAAAACGTTCCTTCTCTATAAAGACACCATCATTTTATCTCCCACTAGGCAATCTCCAAATTCGTTGCCGTCCAATGTGAATATAAGCGGAATCGGGACTTATCGGAAATAATATTTTGGACCAGTGGTGCTCTTCCCAATGAAGTCTTACACGAACAAAATTGGGGCGAGATATACGCTGTTCCAGTTGTTGTGGTGCCTTTCGTGGAACTCTTGAATTAAGCCCCCTTTCCTTCATTTTGCAGCGAAATGTATGATCACTTAGAATAGTACTGCGAACTTCCGTTAGGCTTGTAGCGTTTCAACGATCTGACACTACTCTTCTCTACTACTGTCTAGTTTCTAGGAATCTGGTATTTGCCTTGCTCTAGTTTCTGGAACGCTTATAATACGTATGGGATATACTATTTCTGTCGTAACCTGCCTTTTTATTTGGTTGAGATTATCGTACCTCTTTATTTTTTTGCGAGCGGTTATAAAAATTTACCTATAGGGGGCTTTTTAGGCAGGGGACAAGTTAATTAGGGTTATGGATTCGCTTTCACCTTTTTGGTAAGAAGTCTTTTTTTGCGCCCTGCAGGTTGGTAGAGAAAGAAAGACTGCTAAATTATCATAAATGCGATTTATCACAAATGGCGCTATAAATCCTAACCAACATTACTGGTTCAATATTAAATGGTAAATAGAACTTATAGTAGAAAGTCTAGCGGTCAAATGTTAATATGATATATATTCTAATCAGTCACTGGGGACATAAAGTTATTTAAATACACTTGTCTACTTACATATGGTCAATGCACTGACTAAACGCATTCTTTGCAAACGAGCGGCCCTTCCGAATGTAGGAAGTATTGCCCTGAATGGTAGTTAAATATCGAACGTAATTTACAAGATTTCTGAGAGTCAATTATTAGGCGGGTCGCTTAATAAGCACTTTACTGGAACAGATCCAGGCTTTTCAGAAACACTTGCCATGCAGGTTTTACGAAATAAGAAATGAAATTAAATTAAATTAATTCTGGATTTTCACTGAGGAGGTAGATTTACTTTGCGCTACAGCACGTTGCTGTTTAGGCTAATCATTTACTTGACTAGGAGACTTTAGAAATTCAATCAATCAATAATCATTTATTTATCACATTTAACAATAGTATTATGTCCTACTTCATAGTTCATTCTGTATTACTTATATTTACAGTTCGTGCTTTTGGCCTTGGCTCTTGCCTGGAGCATCTCAAAGCCGCACAGCCTGCAAATAATAATCCCTTCGTACGGAAGGGGGGTCGGTGGAAGCGACCCTCAAACTATGGTTCGTAACCAGCCTGTTTTACTAACAATACTTGGGATTCAATCCCTTCAATGGCGTTTTAGTGTCTCTCGATTATGCATCGTGTTACTGAACACTGGGATTTCTGTGGGCGAGATTTGTGGGTAGAAAACGTGGAGAAAAATACGCAAAAACGCCACTTCACGGTTCTTTGGTTTATCTAGACGTATATACAACACAAATACACTTAAAAACATGTAGTGGATGGTACATTGTACTGTCCTTGTGAGGGAGGAGTAGCAATGGAATCAAGGTAGGGCAAGGCATCGCAAGCCATAATTCCACGCAGGGAGTCAAGGAGCCCAGGTCTCTGTCGCGTCCTTCGAATGACTATGAACCTGAGTCGACTAACGCATCTCGTCTTATGCATCTATATTTATGTGTGCTATATATTCATATTTTTACCAGGATTACATAATATATACAGTATTTACAGAGTAAAGCTTTACAAATTCATGTTGCCAGGGATAAGCCTGCCTTAGACAGACATCAATGGTTAAACGTAAACGGTAACGAAAAATTGATTCGCTTGCAACGAAGGAAGTTTTTGCAGGATACAGCTTTTGCATTTAGGTGTTATTTATATCTCAAGGGGGTCTACGTTCCAGATAAAATAAGGTTGTTTTACCGTGAATTGGGCCGTGAGATACATGGTGATCAGGGTCGTATCGGGAGTCAGCCATATGCGCTGTCTCCGGCGAGCCACGAATTCCGGTATCATAAAACCTGCACGCTAGACGGTCCATGAATTCGCGCACGTATTCTATGCCCGCCCAGTTATGCAGGTCTCGAATTCTGGTCCGTATGCCCGCGGAAAACACGGCCCTCAGGTGCCGGTTTTGCATTACCTGAATTGACTTTAGGTGACTTTCAGCCACAGAGCACCACACTGGCGCGCCGTACAAGAGAGTCGGCCTTGTAATGGCCTTATACAGTATGAGCTTGTTCGTAGGGCTAAGAACTGATCTATGTTTAATCAACATTCCTAGTTTGTTGATTACCGTCATGTTCCTAGTCCTCACGTGTGCTACATGGTTGTGGAACCTAAGTCCCCTGTCTAGTACGATCCCGAGATATTTTACCTGGTCCTTGGCTACTATATCGGTATCTCCTATTCTTAGAGGAAGTACTTCGGGTCTGGATCTCTTACGCGAAAAGATACCCAGTTCGGTTTTCCCGGCGTTGAGTCTAATTTTCCATTTTTCGTAGTAGCCAAGGACTAGCTCCATGTGTCGACTCAGGTTATCGACTGCGGCCTGTGCATGAGGGGCGCTAGTGTGTAGAACGGTATCGTCTGCGTAGAAGGCCGCAGACGAATCTGGGTGGGATGGAAAATCAGCTATATAATAGCTGAATAGTTGCGGCGATAGTACTGTTCCCTGCGGCACTCCAGTTTCGACCGGTCGTGTGGACGAGATCGCGTTGCAGACTTTCACCGAGAACGTACGTCCGGCAAGGTATGACCCGACGAGCGCTACTAGATAGAGTGGGTACTCATACTCAATGAAGAGTTTGTATAGCAGGCCGTCGTGCCACACCCTGTCGAACGCCCTTTCTATGTCAAGGAGAAGCAGGGCTGTGCAATGCCTTTGGTTAAAGCTGTCATAGATACCCTGTACGATCTTCGCAGCGAGCATACTTGTGCTATGTCCGCTGCGAAAACCGAACTGCTCCCTAGGGAGTATGTCCAGCTTTATGGCCGCCCCGCTAAGCCTTGGCAACAAGAGCTTCTCGGTGACTTTGCTGAGTGTACTTAGGAGTGAGATGGGTCTATATGATCCCGTAAGAGACGGATCTTTCCCCGCTTTGTGGAACAGTACTATGCTTGCTTTCTTCCAGGAAGACGGGAAGTACTGCAAGCGAATTATGGCATTGACGATATGCATAAATTGTATAATGGTTTTTCTGGGAAGGTTTTTCAGGAGCAGGTAAGGTATATTATCAAGTCCCGGGGCCTTATTCTTCGGTAGGTGGCTTAAGACCTTGCTGATCTCATTGGGGGTGACCAGAAGCTTCTGGAGTACCGGTGGGGGGATCGGGTAAGCGCGGCCACTGAACAGATGGACTCGCTGCGTGATTTCCCTGTGCAATGGCGTAGAGTCCGGCGCATATCTGTGGATCTCCTCAAGCGAGTCCGCAAATGCCTCCGCCTTCCCCTGGTCATCCAGAATATCTTGTCCTCGGTGCTTCAGCACCGGGTATTGAGGGGGGGTACTGCGGACTCGCCTGGCGAGCTTCCACAGTGAGCCGTCACTCGTGCCTAGGTCATTCACATAGCTCATCCACTTCGCACTTTTGTGCTCTCTTATGAGCCATTTAATCTGGTCATTGATCACGCTCACTCGCCGCCCCTCGTTCTCATTCCTGCTTCTTTGCCACCTACGTCTCAAACGGTTCCGGAAATTGATAAGATTAAGGATCTCATCAGGAAGAGTTTCCACGAATGGCCTCTTCCTGACTACCGGACATATTGCGTCACGTACGCGCTGTATGTTGGATGTTAGGGTGTTAACTTCAGTCTCAAGCTCCTGGATCGTGTCGATTTGGCCAGGGATGACCGTGACCTCGTTCAACCTCTCCCGATCGGATCGTTCTATCCGGTAACCCCTGCATTTAAAAACAAATTCTTGGCTTAGGCGCGTTTCGTTTAAGAAAATAATCTGGGGACAGGATTTATACAAAAAATTGCGGAATTCGCCAAGCTTTTGCTTGATTCCATTGCAATTCCATGATATTATATCGTACATAATAAAAACAATGAGTATATACAGTTAAACAATATGTACATATTATATATTGTATTTTTGGTACTCCACTGTAAAAAATTTAATGGAAGTTTGCATTAGGAGCTGTTTGTCGCCGTGGCACGCCTTGAGCATCGAGACGTACTCATCCAGGGCGATAAACAGCTCTTCTAGGTTGATAAGTGAATTCATTTCATTAATTATATTTGCCAATCGAGAGACACTAAATGCAATGTTGTCAGAGTTAGTTGCAGACTGGCTACTTACCCTCTTCTGCTGTGGATTGATGTTGTCCGCGTTTGCAGTCTGCGCGGCCCGAGTCCCTATTGTGTTAGGGAAGTCCCTGTCATAGTGTTTGTTTCTATCAGGCGGAGGTTGTTGAGAGCCTGTCTTGATATTTGTACCCCGGCCTCCTTGTTCGCCGTCCTGCCGCCGCCAGGCCGGCTTGGCGGGCAGGGGAGCAGGGACGTATTTCCTTCTCTGCTGTTGGGGCTGTTTCTGGTTGTTGGCTTGTATTTGGTTTACTTTATACAAGTAAACAGGGCAATCTTGGCTGATTGCCCTGTGATCTCCGCCGCAGTTGGCGCATCTGATGATTGCCTCCGGGGTGCAGGAGGTAATCTCATGCGGCCCGGCACACCTACTGCATTTGACTGCTTTTTTGCAGTAGGTGTACGAATGGCCATGAGTCTGGCAGCGTTTACACTGCATAATTGCCCTGTCACTCCTGCGGTGTTCCCAAGTCACTCTAATACTCATTAGAGTGCGGACTTCCTGCTGTAGTCTCTTGAGGGTTATGGTTGATGGCACTACGACCAGATAAAGTGGGTCCCGTGTTTTCTTCATCAAGAAAATGGATTTGATGTCAATATTATAGGCGTCTGTGAGTTCTTCCTTAATTTCAGAGAGTGAGATGTCCCCATCAAGTCCACGGAGAACATAAGCTCTAGTTTTGCTCTGTCGGTCAGCATAGGAGTGGTATTGCAACTCGCTGTCGTCAAATGCTTTTTTGACCGCTAACCAATCTCTCTCCGTTTCCGTATATATCACTGTGGAGTTGCGAGTATATTTTACATTGTATTTTGTAATACGAATTGTTTTGAAGTCCTCTAGTAATGTCTTATGGCTCTTGAATTTGCCCTGCAGAACAATTGGTGGCGGGGGCGGCGGAGGTTTTGCCTTTGGCGACGCTTTTTTCCTCTGCGTTCGCTCAGAGGCTTTTTTGACGGGTTTTCTTGCACTATTGGAGTTGCCGGAGTATTTGCTTGAGGCATCGTCATCAAGGTCACTTAGAGGTTCATAGGTGTTTTTCAAGGGAATGGGGGGATGGCCCCCTATATCTAGCTGTACATGTTTTACATTATTTTTTAAATGCAGAGTTTTACAGGGCACTTTAAATATAAGATTTTCTCCTTCCTTTGCCGGGTGTGTAGAAGTTTGGGGCGGATCTACCGCTTCACAATCGCTGGCAAAGCCCCCCATAGAGGTTGGCGCCAGGGTTTTTTGCAGCGTTTTTTGCGTGGTTTCTTTGACTGATGGTTCAATTTCCATCTCGACTGAATCAGGCGGTGTATCTTCTCTCGAGAGCCTCTTTCTCTTAGGCAGGTTCTCTCTACCTGTATCTATTTTGGGCTTGACCTCAGTCCTTTTTGTTGTCATGTATCCATGTTTCGCCTTTAAATGGTCTGTGGCCTCCCCAAGGGCATTGTTAATCTCTCTACTAGGCTTGTTCATAGAAGTTAGAGGGTCTACATGGCTGTCGCACTCTTTGCATTTATTTTTGTTTGCCATTAGGAGCTGTCTTACTCTTCTAACCTTGGTTAGAATACGTTCTTGAAATTTTCCGTCTCTTATATCAACGGATTTAAACGAGACGTTGCTGTCCTCGTCGGACTCCTCCATTGCTATACAAGTCGGGGCTCCGTCCCCGATTTCGGTAAATAATTGTGCTATATATTAAATATATGTACACAAACTAAAGTTATAAGGTGTGAGATAACCCACATCTTTAAAATACTATTTCATTAGACCTGATACA
>JAEQML010075677.1:0-13723 GCA_016904865.1 Pissodes strobi
GGGCGACGAGCTCGAGCGACCGGGCCTGGAACGGCTGAATCATCATGCTTTTTGATAACTTCTTTAAAACTTGTACCGGTTGGGATAAAATTGTATACTACAAAGTGTAATGAAGGACGGCGGAGATGCTCGGATAATTCCGATCGATCTTCCTTACAGGTAAGTCAATTGATCTTGTAATTATTTAAGCCGCCTTATCGCAAATATCTAATGAAGGAAAAATATCTGAAAGTAGTTACATATTTAGAAAATTACCACCATGGATCACTTTGGAAATCTGGCTTCATTGACATAAACGATCTAAAAAAAGTTTTGATGGATATATTAAAAATATATGACAACTAAAAAATGCTGATTAAAGCTGAGTTAAAGATGAATGTTGTAAAGAAATTTACTGATGCGAAACGTTCCTATGAAGAGTGAACCTAAGTTGAGTTAATTTTTAAAAATACCAGAATGTTATTTTCACAAAGACAGTAATATTTGGCATTGTGCCTTAAACAACGTTAAACTATTATATAATTTCAGATTTTGTCTTTTAAATGATGCATATGCGAAGTGGTTGGAAAAAAAATAGGTTGCACCACTGAGCTTTGATTGGTCAGCCAGGATAAATATCCTTTCACCAGTTACAGTTAGACCTCTGCTTTCCTCTTCATGCCGGTAGCTTATATAGATATATTCTCTAATGTAGAAATTTGTATCGTATCAGCCGTCATTAATGGTTTCGAGGAATCCTAAAAATTCCATGAATTCATCGGACGAGAAAGAAATGGAAGCAACACCAAATTGTTCCAAAATAACTTCATCATCTGATGCAATAATTTTTATAAATCATCAATATCTAATTCTCGAAAAACAGGTATTGGTGTAATTCTTTTTCTGCCTCCTGAACTAGATTTAGGCTAATTTTCAGATCTCGAGGCTGTTTCAATCACCTTATTCCAGTTTGATTCCATGCTAAGTTTTTTAAAGTTAGAAAATAAGTATTTTCAATTCTCACTAAGGTTTAAATCTTTTTTCAAACAAGATTTTTTAATTTTCCTGTAAGCAGTGTGCTCTCCATTATCTCAAGATATAGTAAATAAGAATATTATGATCAGTTGTATTTATCTACTTTGCACATGGGTAAATAAAACATGTACAGTTTAATAAAAATATTTATTGTGGTAAAAGACCCACAATATAATCATATAATACATTAGCATTCTTAACACTACAAGAAGAAATTTTAAGTCTATGAGGTATGCATGATGGTTCACTCACTCCGTTTTAATTTAGATATTGAACTATCCAAAAATTCTTAATTAATAATATTAGGTGGTTCTAAACACATCTCAGAATAGGCGTTAAATAAAAAGTTTCTCTTTACATATCCTTTAACATAAATAGTATCAACATCTTAAAGCTGCAGATAAAGATTCTGATTAACGTGATTATAATCCGTATCTCCTGTTTTATAATAAATACCATGAATATTCAAAAATAACTAATGTGCAGTTTTCTTTTGTGACTAGCTCAAGTCTCGAAATAATATTTTTGGTTTAAAAATACATGTTTTGATTTGCTTGCCATCATAGATAGCCAATTCTTTAACTTGAAAATCAGAACTAAGAACTTCATCTTGTGAGAGCTGGATATACTGACGATAAAATATTGATGAAGTATTCGATTTTACTTGCCATGAACCTAGTTAATGTAGAAGAATGTATTAATCCAATGGTTTTGTCATTGTACTTCTGCGCTCAATCCATTTTGTTACTTTAAAATGAAAATTTTTTTCAAAACGGAAATTGGAATGGCATTGGTCTGGCTCGTGAGTTTGGAGCCTTGATCGTATTTATCGTCACTATACATATCATTCTATAGATCAGATGTGGCAATAATATTTTACACCAGCGAGATAGAAATGGGGTAGAAATGACTTGAATCATTCAAGCAAAGGATGTGGGCGTATTATTTCTTTAATTGCAGTTTGTTTCGAGATCAGGAAACCTCAATAATATAGAGAAATATAATGAAAATGTCCCTGCAAACCTTAACAAGACCTAAGCAAGAAAACGCTAAATTGAAAATCGAATCTGCTACTACTTATTTCTGCAAAAGAGCCCCTCAATGGATTGAGATAGATCAATCAGTGGTGATTTCCGGAGCGCCTTATAAGAACAATTTAAGCTTCAGTCGACAAAAGCGAATTGAGAAAAAATCAAACATAACAAAAGCAAAATTAGTTAAGGAAAACGTTTTCCAATCTAACTCTTCTTCTAATGAAGATGATGAAGATATTTCAGTGAAAAGTTAAGAATGTAGCGCAAATAATGAGGATATCGTTTGTACATTCTGTAACAATCCATGCTTTAATGATTTATATACGTAATACGACATGATAGCTGTTGCAGATGATGTGATGAATACTAACGGGGTTGATAAACACGTTAAATGCTATGTATGCGAATCACTATACGTCTTAATATTGGATAAGCAGAAGTAGGTGCATTTTGGTGAAATAACTGATGATGATAAAAAACTTTGTTGTCCAAAAAATTTCACGTATAAGATGAAGCATCATATAATGTATACAAAATATGAAAGAAAAATAAACAAAAACAAAGAGGAAGTAAAACCAATTTAAAATTTTTTCAAAAGGATTTTAGATCTTGAATATTTCTGATCCGAAAATCAACTTGATTGTATATCCCGACCCCACTTTAAATCATTAAATTATTCACAAGGCTGGAATTTGAAATAGACAAGGGAAAATTGCTAGTTTGACGTGTACTATATATCTACTCAGGATTGGAAAATTGGTACCTATTTTTATGAATTTGCCAAGCCATTTCCAGAATAAACAAAGAAGGGAGGAATATAATCCTCTATTAAAAGAGGCTTACAGTGGGTTTTTGAATATGCGTCACATATATTTTTAGCAGCTCTTTATGCAGAATGGAGACATAGTAAGTTTTTCAAAAGGGTGGGGCATATCTGAGATAGGACTCAAAGAACTCATAAAACATGTAACCCTTCACCAAGCTCCCGGAATGTGGCTCCAACAGAGATGAGGATATAATTTTAGGTTTTTAACAATACACAGACCAACAAACTTAATAGTGTTCACGGCCTCCATAGTCTTATCACCAAATATAAGGTCATTAACAGTAGAACTCGATGAGACTGGTTTTAGACGTGTCCAAGCAGAGGCGTTTGGCATCACACTATTGCTCAGATTTCCTGAGATCTGACTCGATGTCCCGCAGCAGCCGTCCTGGATCCTTGTCGCGCCAGAGTACATTACTGTCATACACAGACAACGTAAAATGCCCAGCAATCTCAAGCTGAGCGAAATCATGTCTCACCGAGTTAAAGGCATTTGATGAGTCACAAAAGACTGCAGCAGTCGCCAGGCGAATATCTATGCTTTAGAAAACCCTTAATAGAATGTCAGATGTGCCTCTTATTAGATCGAAACCCATAACGATTTTCATTCGGAATGTTATGTTCATTTAAGAATAAGAGACGCTTTTTCACTAGGCCTTCAACGAGTTTGGAGAGAGTAGACATAAGGCCTATAATTCGAGGGAGTCGACTGATCATCGCCTTTGAAAAAAGTATTTCTTAAGCTAATTTAGAGCTAAGGAATGGAAAGGAACGAGACACGAGTAAGGTAGCAATGACACTTCACAATAGTCCATGATTCCCACTGTTAATGTTAGAATTAAAAGTTTTTTTTTGTTTCCTGCATTATTTAGATTTGAGGCAGAAGTATGCGTACCTCGTATCAGCCATATTTTTCCACCTTTGCGCTTTGGCTTTAAACAACGAACTGGAAAAGTGTTGTTGACAATATTTGCCAAAGTATTTTGGAAAGCTCCCATCTGATCAGCTTCTCGAGAACAGAATATCAGTTAAAAGATTCACAGATGTTACGAAATTATTGAAAGTTTCAACCACAATAAATTGAGCCACGCCTGTTGCCCTCATGGGAGGGAAAGCAATGAATAGGAATTATAACCAAATTGGCATTATTAGCCGAGAAAACAGTATCAGACACCTCTTGTACGTTTAAGGTGATCTAGTCTACAGTTTTAAGGGATGTTTTTTTTGCATGAGTCAAGCTGTGAGTATGCATGCGAAGATCAAAAGAATCAAATAGTTTAGATAGCTTTAAAGCATAATTACCATCTTTTTCCTCACAATCAATATTTAGGTCACCAGTATTAATAGAATTTAAAGCAAATTGAGAAAAGTGGAACTCGTGCCCAGAGGCACAATCATCCACCAGCTCAGCAGTACCAATAAGTAACTATAA
Source organism: Pissodes strobi (assembly GCA_016904865.1). Lineage (NCBI taxonomy): Eukaryota > Metazoa > Arthropoda > Insecta > Coleoptera > Curculionidae > Pissodes > Pissodes strobi. The sequence goes on from JAEQML010075677.1 coordinate 4,307, forward strand.
TGTTTGTATTTATTTGAGTCCTTATTTTAATTAATTTTTGTGCTTTTGCCCAATAACTTAGAAAAGCTGGGCAGTAGAAATATTATTTTTGTTCTCATTTGTTGTTTTCGGTTTTGGTAATTTCTTCTGACTGTCAATTTGATGTAAATGTGAAACCCGAATACGCGGGTGGGAACTGGCCCTTCAAACCTTTCCTATCGGGACGTTGATACATATGATAAAAAAAAGATCAGCCATGAGGACTTTAGGGCAAAATGGGACAAAACAACTAGCTGTCGACCTGCCAGGGAGCTACTAAGCTGCTCCAATGAGGCTGGAGCAAAGGCATACCTGGGGTATGTCAAAGAAGAACCTACGACTCATGGCGGGGATTCTGTCTGGACACTGCCAGCTGAGGAAACATTTCTACATAATGAGATTATGCGAGACACCTATATGCAGAAGCTGTGAACAAGAGGACGAAACAGAAGGAATCCATTTTGGGAGAACGATGGCTAAACATGGCTTTTCTCAGAACAGTCTCCTCGAGCAACATCGCCGCCTCTTTTACAACACTAGGCTGGGGATGGCCTACGTGGATTGGTTGACCTAGGGAGGATGCACAGGAAGTCCAATGGGGCCTAAGTGCCGTGGCATTTCAAGGCCATCCTCTCACCATTTCTAGATTTCAGATACGCGGGTGGATAGACTATGTTATTCATATTTTAAAATCCTAGTTGAGCAGCATTGTATTGAAGCTGCGAATCCTTTTGAGTAATAACCGTCTAAGACGGGTAACATTTATTCTAAAAGTAGCCATACCATTTTATATGCGATGCGTGGATAATTATAGCAATTTATTTCTGGAAAAATAATATCGACAAATTAATACTCATGATTTAATACTATTTATAAAGCAGTTTTCTACTTTTTCGCCTAAAAAAATTACATTAAAATAGCTTTTGATATAGAAAAATAAATTGTTCAATAATGGACTGAAAAAGTGTTATCCAAAAAAATTTATTCTGCCTTCGTACAAATAATCGAATTTGTCAGGCAATTGAAACAATGACACAAAAGAAAGTAAAAACGACACTTAAATACTTAGAAAAACCATCACTGTTATTTAAAGAAATACCACATGGAGTTATTTTCAGTGAAACATTTAAAGTGTTTTACATCTCTCAAGGATGGAATTTTGCCAAGCGTATAAGAATAGTTAGCGGGACCGTGTTATAAAACGTTTTGCTTTTATTAAATTGCCGAGTTGTAAGAAAATGAGATTCCAAATTTAATGCTGAAATGGATCGCCCAGAAAATATGCTAGAGGAACAAAGTAACTTCAAAGCACGTTTTATATTATGGGAATGATTCTGATCATTGTTTGAAAAAAAAACTGCAAGTGATATTCCTACTTTTTAATAATGGAGCGATATAATAGTTCAGAATATTGCGATGCTTCTGGAGCAATAACTGCGTATGTCTGAACTATAACAAATCATATAAATAAATACATGTGTTGGCATTTACCCATTTAGATATTTCTGTTCTAATGCATTTTTTTTAAAATATGAAATAATATTTCAGGCAAATCTTTCACTCGTTGACCTTCCAAATTGTTAAAATACCCGATTATTACAAAAAATATATTTTTAAAGAATAATTGCAAAAGACCCAACTTCATACATATACGATTTTGAGTAGACATCTTTAATTATACAAACTATTAAAAACATTTAAACTACTAATTAATTATCACCGTGTCCTCAGTTTAAACTTTAACTTGGAAAATATTAGGTAAACAGTCAAGATAATATAAACAACGTGAGGGAACAGTGCAGGCAAGTATGAACCTTAAAATTGCATTGGTCAGCAAATTTTATTATATAAATAGTAAAGGTGACCATCAGTGCGACAGACTTTGTCTCCTACCTATTTCACTCTAGCTACTGTCCGCAGTTCACAGGAACGCAAGCTTTGGTTGTTCTACCCATATCATAATCCTCAAACCTAGCTCAAGAGGTGTAGCTCACAGGAGCCAAGTTTCTTGAGGAATACCCGTTTAAAGTACTCAAGTCGAATCTACGATAGAAGGCTAAGGCAAGTAATTTTAGAAGTTAAATAGTTAGAGTGCCTTAAAGTGCTGAGTGAAATTAAGATAAAGTAACAACAATTACATAGCCAAAGTTAACCATTAAAACACAACATCGCTCTTAAAGAACTTTAATATAAAACAGGGACCAAGACCTATAAACAACTCAAACCATACTTCAACTTGAAGCACATGCGTGTTTTAGTAATCGGGTGCAGTGTAAATTCATTAAGTCTTTGTCCAATAGACTTACCGAAATGCTTTCTTTATCAACTCTTCTCACCTGACGTAGATCGATCCTCAAGCTGAGCTACATGAAACGCTAGCAAAGCATGACAATATTTTGGTAATTGAGAAATACCATTACCATTAATAAATATTAGATATAAGCATTTACTATTCCAGAAATAATTGCTCCTGGATGAATCGAAAGATATAGATTTTTTTTAAGTTCGGCACACACTAAAGGAAAATCCTATGCCACTCAATGAGCGGTGCGCATGCGGAGAAGATGGTGCATGTTGGACTTGAAGCGCTGTAGCTTGTGGTTACTCGGTAATCCATTCGAGAACGAGGCAGTCCTTCAGACAAAGGAATCTTGCAACAGGGACGTCCTAGGTGTTCGCAACTGAATCGTATGTTGATGAGGAGCTTGTATCTGCCGGCTGTTTCTGTTTAGCACAACTCTGGGTGGCATCATAAGTGCCACCTCCTTTGAACACCATCCGTAGTAGTATCGATAGTAAAGTGATAGGTCCGCCACTTTTCTTCGATGTTCAAGGCTGTCAACGTATTTAGTCAACTCTGGGTCATCCACAAGATGGACTGCTCTCCTCTATATGTAGTCCAAAATCTTGAGCAAATGTTTGGGTACCGAGCTCCACACATTGGAACAATATTCCAGAGATGGTCTTATCTGGGCTCTAGTAAGAGCTGCTGAGTTGTATACAACCGTTTTAATCTATAGAGTACTCCTAGTTACCAATGGTTTCTAAGATTTTGGAGAAACGCTTAATTTCAAATCTCCTTGAATAATATTCCCAGCTGTTGGACAGGTTTCCATAAAACGTCAAATTAATAAAATCAAAACAAATTGCTTGTATTGATTAGTTTTATTGAAAAACTAAAGTTGTATAATTTTGGCTATCGGCTTTTTGAGCTGTGGTCGTATATGAGGGATCGACATCAGCTTGTTCAGGTGGATGGCATGCATTCCGTTTTAATACCAATTAACCATGGAGTGCCACACGGGTTAGTGCTCGATCCTCTGCTGTTCGTAATTTAGAGCAATGATTTGCTATTGTGGTATTGACTTTATACAGTTTGCTGTTGATGATACGACTACCGTGGACCTTGATAAAAACCCGAATTCATTAAATGATGGGCCAGAGGGGGGGGGGGGGGGGCAGTCAAGGGCCATAGACTGGTTTTCTGTAAATTAACTGAGCCTAAACGCCATTAAAGTCGAAAAATATGATTTATCTTCAGCAATTCAGTTGATCCATCATCTGTTAGATTCTTGGATACTCATCTGGATCAGAAACTAATCTGGTCCTATCGTGTTGATTCCCTTTCCTCCAACCTCTCATCGGGTACAAAGGCACTGAGAAGCCTAGTCAGAGTTGTCTCTAGTATCACTTTTTCCATGCTCTGATCCAGTTAAGGATATCATATGCACTGTTCGTCTTGGAACATGGGAGCTTGTTCTACGACCAACAGTGCATATGACATCCTTAACTCGATCAGAGCATGGAAAAACTGACCCAAGTAGGTCGAAGGATATTCATGTTATTTTGAAGCCGCCATATAGGGCTTAGTTTTAATGAGTTACCTTTACTTCGTTTTAATTAGCTTTGGTTGGTTTCGATTAGCATAATTTTTCGCAGCTTTGTAGTTTCATCCCTTTTAGTTGGTCTGGGATAACAATACAAATAAATGTTATCAAGTTAATATACATTTTTTTTAAAACAAGATCATTGTAATTAAATCAGGGCTGAAAGTTAATTATTCGTAGAAATATCCAGTTTTTCAAATGGGTTAGAAATTAATGTGGCGGATTCAATTCAAAAGCTCGGATATTTCGCCACCAAATGAAGTGGCGAATTAAATTTCGTCACGTTCTCAGTTGCTCAACTCAGCGGACGGTCTTAACTCACTTACTACAGTTTTAAAAGCTGAACATTGAAAAAGAAAGGAAACTTGCAATAAATAATCGCTGGAGTATTTTTAAGTATAGAAGCTAATCTGAATGTGCCTTTTCAACCGCCTCTCCCCTCCCACCCTGAATGAAAAAAAATCATCTAACTGATGTTTTCTTTCTTTTTGGTGACCAAAATTCTCTGCTAGAAAAATCGAATTTAATTGCAAGGAATAAACGCTACTACGCCATTGAATTTAAGTATCAATTTTCACGGTAAACATGAATTCGCAATTGATTCGTCATATGCGCCGAGGCGCTGTAGAGTATAGGACGACGCGTCGCATTGCTCTCTTTGTGACGTCCGGTTTTAAATTTAGATACGAATCCTTGTGATCTAAGTAATATGGTTAGTAGTCGTCGCTATTAAGAACGGCAACACTTCGAAATTAAATCTTTTGCTAGAGAATATTAAAATATGAATACTCTGCCTAAAGCATCTAATAATGTATTAATTTATTGGCGGTGTTAAAAAAACATTTAGTGGTTATGTAGCTGATGTACGTTGAAAACTCCTTTCCTCAATACAAAGTTTAATAATTGCGAAGCAAATTCAATATAATATACCAAGCTTGAGCCACTTATTTTATGGCAATGACACACACACTAAAGGTAGGTGCTATGGCACTCAATGAGCGGTGTGTATGGGAAGATGTTGATACGGTTCTTGAATAGTTGTAGATTGTAATTAGGGACGGATGTCCTGGCAGTGAGTTTCACAGCGATGCAGTGCGTGAGACAAAGGAGTGTTTGTTCTAGGTGCTTCCAGTTGACAACGAATGGGTGCGCTCTTGTCGTCTGTCGTGACTGTCTGACAGGCGTTACTGGGTGCGGGATGAGGCGGGCCAAATCCTGGGAATATCTGACATGAAAATATATGTAAAACAGGGATATCTCGGCCACATGTCTGCGGTATTCCAGACTATCCAGATCCGGGGTCAACTCCGGGTATTCAACAAGACGCACAGCTCCCTTCTGAATGGAATCCAGCAGCTTTAGGGTGTGCTTCGGTGCACCACCCCATATGTGTGCGCAATGTTCTAAGCACGGTCTTATTTGCACTTTATACAGTTTTTTTATTGCGAAATAGCGCATCAAGCTTCTGCGAGGCTGATTTTGCGATGTTAGCAACGTGATCATGACAGGACATATTTCTGTTGACCGAGACACCCAGTAGTCCAATTGGCGAGGATGAAGAAAAATCTGAAAATTTTCTGCATTTAAATGCGCATATATTGGGGTTTTTCGCGTGCTTAGATCTAGCACAGGCTAGCACAATTATTTTGAAAACTAGTACATTTCAAGATTGATACATTTACATCATACCACCGTAAAAATAAAATTTTCAAAAGCATATACAGGGTGGTAAAAAATATATATTTTTTTAAATTTCTCCGCTATTTAGCGTCGGACAAAAAATTGCATCAAATAACTTTTTATTCCAAATTAAGAGATGTATCATCGACTTCAATACATTTTCTCCAAAAATTTCATAATTTTTGAGATATTCGCAAGAAAGTTCGACAAACGACGTTTTTTGAAGAATAAGGGCATACTTTTTTTTAATTACGACTCAAGTATAGGTTAAACGCCATCAAAATACATATTTTTGGTAGTAAGTATTTTTGTGGTATCCCTCGTAGCTTTCGAGCTATGATTTTGCTCGTTTGTATGGGGGCCGCTGTCTCAAAAGCTAAGAATATTGTTTTTTTTTCGTAAAGAACTTTTTTGTTTGTCTTTGTGCCCGGTATCTAAAATCAAAATTTGAAGTCTGAAGAAAATAATGAAAAAATCCCGGTAGGTTCCAGTAGGTTTCGGCTCCTACTGGTCAAAATACAGGTAAGGTCGATATAAAAATACGGTATTGTCCCTTTTGCCGATATTCGTATATTTACTACCGGAACCTACCGGTTAAAAACCGCGCGATTTAGGTTCCATTCAGGGGTTATAATTTAGGGGCCAAATGGAAAATATTGATATTCTTAAAATTTCGATATGGATTAAGTAAGGTTCCCTTAGGCTCCTTCCGCGAAACATAATCAGCGGTAGATTCCTGACGAGGTTGAATTCGAACTCAGGACCGTCCCTAACCCCCTAACCTAAATTTCAGCCCACCCGGCCTAACGATAGTAAAATTCCCTATTTAGGAGCCCCTATAGGAGACATAGAGACTTCAATTTTTTTGGGTGGTTCCGGCCGGTCCCCTTAACACTCAAAAGAACCCAAACGTTAACTTGGCCCCCCTCCTCGCATTTGTGGTCTATTATTTTCAAAAATGTAGTTATGCTAGCATTTTTTATAGTTGTGCTAGACTGTGCTAGCTCCAAAGGACCTGTGCGAGTCAGTATTTCAATTAATAAAGGTGCGGGGGTGCTGGCGTTAACCAAACCCCTCCCCCCTGCCTAACTTGTGCTAGATCTCAAGGCCCTGTGCTAGCGTTTTGAAGAAAAAAATCAAAGCGGGGGGAGGGGGGACAGGTTTACGGATCAAATAATTTTTGGGTCTCGTTCCAAGAATATATATAATTTTCCGACCTCGTCCGTCTCCTACCGCGGAACCCATTTGTGGTAGGTTCCCGCTTAGGTCAGATTCGAACTCGCAGTCGTGGAAAACTCCACCAATCCGAATTTAAGCCGATTATCTCCAAGGCCTCTTTTGGGCACCTAACACACCTGCGATATTAACATCCGCAGATTCGCCTTAAATTGCCTTGAAGGTAGTATATCGTGCAGGCGACAAAATCTTTTTAACCATCCATTGACGCCTTGAAGTCGCTTAGTCCTGGACTGTGCAACTTCGACGGTTTTTGCTTGATTTGTGGGCTCTGATGTTAAAATTAAACATAACTTGGTCCACAGCAAATCCTTCGGTTTTAGCTTTAAATTTTTTAGCCAATGCTAGTATCCAAACCACTTTTGAGTTTCATCGATTATATCAATTTCTTCTTAGATAAATAAAACTTTGCCATATACACCTTGTTGGGTTTTATTGATGATGATTAGCATTCTTGTGTATTAGTAAATTTCGATGATGGGTGGCCGTACTCGCATTTTAAGATCGTTTGGTAGATTAGCGTCACTTTCAGTTTATCTACGGTCCAGTCAGTCTCTTCCAGCAGGTCTAGTTAGTCTAGTGGTCAGATTCTGCGTTTGGAATGTAGACGTTTTGCGTGCAATTCTCGTCGGGGACAAGACATGTTTTATTTTTTTTAAGGTTAGGTTTGTTTCTTTTTGTAAATTTGGATTAGTTTCAGTTAGTTTCGTCTGGTTGCGCCACGGAGCGAGCGAAGCGAGCGGAGAGCCATACGTGAAGAGTTAACAATACTCTAAAGTGACGTTAACCCACGAATCAGAAGCGGCTAATATGGCATAGCGGCGTAGGACTTTAAAGGATCGTATTATGCGCCGCAGTAGTCGAATAAATATTTCAATTTGTGAACTTTTGTGAAATTTTTAGAGACCGACCGAAAACCGTATTTTCTTTTCGGCCGAAACCGAAAACGAAATTTGGCATAGAGCTCTTTTTTCTTTTTCGGTCGAAAACCGAAACGAAATTCGGTGTAAGATCAAAAACGAAAAAAGGAAACAAATTTCAAATTTCTGTTGTCACAATTTATAGAAATTTCAGATAAAAACTAATAAGATTACAAATTAAATATCAGGAGAGGAACCACGTGCTTCTTCACTTCTCGAAATAGAAATCAAGTCTCATTCTGCCTTCTGGCAAATGCCTCATCATTGGTCATATATAGCTTATTCGATTGGCATTCGCTTTATATTATCATTGTGTTCCTCGAATTTCGACGATCATCCCCGAGAACGAAGCGAAAGTAACCACTTAAAGGTATTATGTCATCCTGGTCAGCCAGCAAAAGTGGTGCCAGGTGGTCTTTTTATAAGGCTGGTCACTAACAGGAGTTTTGCTGAATATTTGTTACCGGTTTTCGCTATCAGGTAGATATTGTTGTCATATATACTGTCATTCATGTTTCCGTTGAAAATAATGCCATTTCAAATTCTCCGTTTTGAAATGTCATTCAAAATTGATGTCTTTCCAGAGTTTTCTCTCCACAGTTCTTCTGCCCCGAATTTGTTGCAAATCGAAAATGAAAAATTAGTTTTTGTAATTTTTGGTAGACCAGAAGAATTCTTACGCAAATATAAATTCTTACGCGCAAATATAAATTTGCTCATGCTGGTCGATTGCTCGACCACTAACCCAATACCAAATAGGTCAATTAGTTGGCAAGGCTTTTTTCATTTAATTCATCCGTCAATATTCCAATTATGGCATGTTTATGCTCTGCACCTGTTTAAATAAAAAAAATATTTCTCTAACGAAACTGACCCACACACTTACATGTCTTCTGCAAGATATCAAATTTGAAAATACCTACTCGTGATGAAATAAAAGAAAACAAATTAAAACACAGCAATCTTAAGAAAATGAGGTTAAGGCAATTTTTACTTGAAAAATATATTACTTAATCCTTTGAGTGAAATATTCTTTATTCATGCAACTTTTTGCTTGAAATGCGGAAGAGTTCTTTCAGTTTTCAGGCAAAGAGTGAACATAAAACCAGTTCAATAAAATACGCTTTTGTGTTGAATTATAAATGCTTTTAAATGAAACTGGCGATATTATAAGCGACAATCTAACTATTGTAGAGGAAAAGCCTAAAATAAATTAAATGTTTAGGTTTGCTATGCATTATGATAAATATTGACGAGATGAATGATCTTTCCTATTAGACCGGGCTCCCAGTGGAGTTCCGTATGCAAAATATGCAGACCGCATTCTGACTTCTGATATGTGCTGTACTGCTCTTATACTTCGATATGAATGATGTTGCCAGTGAGTGTTGTGGTACGTTCTCTCCCCCCCTTCCCCTTCTCCATTGCTGTTAACATTGTTAGCATACTTCGAAAAAGTATTGATCATAATCATGGGACTATTAAAAACGAATGTTTAAGGCTGTATGTATACTTTTTGCGGTTATAAATATGTATAACACACCACAAGTCAGTAGGTACAATACGTTTAATTTTAATTAAAAAATCATAGAAAAAAATTATAGTTAATTTTAAAAACAGTGTTTTACTTTCTTACAAATTTTGAGCCAATGGAAATATTTCAATTTTAATTTATA
>JAEQML010075681.1:0-13722 GCA_016904865.1 Pissodes strobi
TTTATTGTCTGAGTTTAAATGTCCTTTGGTCATGAGTTACATGCAGAACCTTGAATATTTTGATGTTCTACAGGGTTTCACCGTAGGGATACACTTCCACCGTAGGGGTACACTTCCACCGTACGGGTACACTTCGACCGTAGGGGTACTTCACCATAGGGGTACACTTCGACCGTCGGGGTACTTTAACCGACAGAGTTTCGTTTACTAGCCCTTAAAGCTCAGTCATTAGGCCACGCCAGTCTGATCTCTGGATCGTGAATTAGTAGGAATTTTCAGAATTCGAACTCACACCCCTAGTGCCACCGCAATAAGACGTATCTGAGCAGTGACAGGTAACTCAAGGAACGTTTAACTCTTACTTTTATTTATTCAAATAATTTGAATTAAAATCAAAACGCAATTTTAAAATTCGAAAATAAAAGAGAAGGGTGGAAATGTTATATAACTTTGCTGCATTATCAGAAATTTGAAGGAATATGTCTTTCAATATTTTGACATGAGGTCCAAATATGTAAATTTATACATTTAATGGCCTGAAATATTATTGAAAACGGTTTAAAGCTGGAAAAATGGGTCAGGATCGGGAAATGTTCAATTTTTTTATGACTAGTTTCTAGCGGATTTTTTGACAGATTTCGAGGTGAAACTTCATGTTTAGCATAACGATGCATATAGTTTTTGTGGTAAGTAACTAGATTTATTTGACTGAAATACTATTTAAAAAAGTTTGAAGATGGAAAAATGGGCCAGAATCAAAGAAATTGGATATCGTACATCAAAGAGAGCGAATATGAGCAGAACATACCAAAAAATTGCATCAAAAATGCAAAATTGGGGATTTTTTTTTTGATTTCCAGTTTGAAAAATCTAATTTAGGCACAGGGGCCTGCCAACGCATTTAAAACTGCCGAAATATTCGCAACTTTTCAATATTTCGGCTGTTTTAATGAGCCGGAATAGACAGCTTTGCTTGTGATGCATTATTGGAGTTTTTAAGGAATACGTCTTTCAATATTTTGGCAGGACCTTTAAGTCCAGATATGTAGATTTACACATTTAATGGCCTGAAATCTCACTGAAACGGTTTGAATCCGGAAAAATTGGCCAGGATCGGAAATGTTGACATTTTTTGGTAGTTAGAGACAGTTTCTAGTGGATATTTGGACAAATTTTGAGGTATAATTTTTGTACTAAGCAAGTAGATTTATTTCACTGAAATCTCATTTAAAACAATTTGGAAATGGGAAATGAGCTAGAGTCGGAGAAATTGGATATTAATAGAGAGATTTCAAGGTAAAATTTTACCTTAAATTCCCAAGTTGTGACAAGTAATTTCAAAATATAGAAAACAAAAAATACTTGCACTTCATAATATTAATCTGGCATTGTTGAAGTTCTTCTCTCGTGTGGTTTCAAGCACACACTGTTTTTTTTTTAATTATCGAGAGGAAGCAACAGTACTCTTTTATCGCAATACGCATTAATGATGATTTTGAATGAATATTTTAAAAAATAAATAAACGTGGATGAAAATCATCTTTAGGTGCCCTACTTCGATTCATTTTTATATGAACAATTTTTTTTGTCTTAGAACACCGTCTATATTCTCAACTGCTACTTAAATACAGGATTGCCTTAAAGCAAATCGAAAAGCTTTCCGGTTCGGTGCTTTGCAGTTGCAAGATTTGCACTTTAATTATTATTGCAGGATGATAGCCGCATAATTACACCAAATTTGCAGAAAATAGTAATGATGTGATAATAACATGCATGATTTTCAGACATAACAGGATAAATTTATTTTGATCAAAAAACATTTTTATTTTAAATAATAATTTTTCAATGAAGCACCTACCTTAAATAATGGGGGATATTCCTGAATCACCCTGTATAAACAGAGACTCACCGAAAATGAAGTAAAATTTCCTAAAAGTTACGCTCGAAACAATAAAGTTTTATCGATTTCATCATTTGTCTTCCATGTATACAAGTTTTAACGCTGCATGCAATTTTTCACATTCTGTGAATGATCAGTCTGGTGCAGGAAGGATTCGTTACTCTTTTCTGAAAATAAATGGAAACATAGTTTCCCCTCAGGCCAGGATCTTTAGATCCAAGCGAGGAAAACTCGGATAGAGTTGCTTGTTTTTGCATTTTGAAAAATTGAACTGCTCGATAATCTAAAAAAGACCTGTTGAAAAGCTCTTAAGTGTGGCTAATTCTCATCAGTTGGGCATTTATTTTTGTTTTACTATAAATTTGGCTGATCGTATTTTGAATTACTAAAATACATAAACTACTAAGTAAATATCACCCTGTCCTAAGTTTGAACTTGAACTTGGAAAATGTTATGTCAATTACCGGGACCGGTCAACGCAAGCGATTATAAACCTTAAACATGCAACGATCAACACATTTTATGACATAAATACTCAGACAAGCCATCAGTCAGGTCTACCATCTAGTAAAAGCTGACCTTGGACCACATCTATTTTTCCTGCGACCATCCATTTTGTCTTACCAACCTCGTGCACTGGGTTCAGCAGTGTATGTAGATCTTCCAGGTTTTCTGCTAATATGGCAGTGTCATCGATGGATCTTATGCTGGTGATTATTTCTCCTCCAATATTTACACCCTCCTTTCTATCCATTATCGATTCTTTGAATATCTCCTCTGAATAAACATTAAAAAGTGATGGTGATAAAACACACCCCTGGCGCGCACCACGTTCAATTGGTATCTTCCTTGTAAACATCTCATCCACTTTAATGGTAGCTACCTGATTATAATAGAGATATTTCAGTTATCTAAGATGGTAGTTGTTTATACCTTTCGGCTCGAGGTACATGTTTGACTAGGTCGAAAGCTTTTCCGAAATCTATAAAGCAAATAAAAACGTTTTTCTTGAATTCTGTATGAGAAGTCGTATACAGAAGCGAGCTATCTTGTTCCTAGTCCATCTCGAAAACCAAATTGTTCAGCACCTAACTCGTTCTCGTAGCGTTTGTATACACGGTTTTGTATTATTTTCAACAATATCTTGAGGGTGTGACTCATTAAGCTAATGAGTCTAAATTCACCGCATCTTTTTGCTTAATTTTTCTTTGGTAATGTAATGAAAAGGGATTCGAGCCAGTCTTCCGGTACGCTGCCATGATTATAAATCTGATTAAAGAACCTCGTTAGATGGGTAATGCTGTCGTTGTCTAATAGCTTTAGTAGGGATTTGGTCTGGTTCAAGTGCTTTATTCGATTTTGATTGCTTTATTGCTCTCACGACCTCAGATTTAAGGATTGGAAGTTTTTCATTTTCTTCATCATGATTATCATAAAATTGTGTAAGTTTCGGTCTCGCAGCATCTGCAAAAAGGTTTGAGATGTAGTTTTCCCACTCATTACAACGTTGTACAGTGTTGGTTAAAATGTTTCCATGTTCATCTCTTAGCGAGTTGAGTGTCTGGGTTTATAGAATCCTGCCGTAGATTTAAGTTTCTTGTGAAGGTTGAGAGTGTCATGATTCTGCTGTAAGTGTTCGATCTCATTACACGATTGCTCTAACCTTCTTTTATTTTTCTTCTAATTTTTCTGTTTATCTCTTTGCATTTTTGGTTGTTTTTCTTCTCATATTTACATCGATCATCCATCATGTTGAGGATTTGTTCTGCCATCCACTTATTTTGTTTTCTTTCTTTGTTGAACTTGTTAATAATCTTGTTATGTGTTCTAAGAGTGGTTCTCTTATGTTTATCCAGTTCTCGTGAGTAGTGTTATTTTCAATTGGTGTTTTACCAACATTGTGTATTTCTTCGTTTATTTTTGTAGCCAACTCGTTTCTGATTTTATATAATACTAATATCAAGTATTATTTTCTAAATTGCCCTAAATTAAAATCGGCAAAGTATTAGGAATTTAAATTATACCCTAAAAACTAGGGGTCCATCCTAGCCTAAATTAAATTAGTTTATTTTTAGCCGAAATTTGACCCAAAAATTAAAAATCTATCCTCAAATAAATTAGGATGCAAAATTTACCCGAAATTAATAAATTGGAGGTATTTTCGCAGGAGAACTGACACTATCCCCTTGGTCGAGTTCGGCTATGCGGATGATGTCGATTCTTCTAAATGATGATGATGTCATCCACTTCTTCGGATTTTTCAGCGGCATGTCTTCCAAGGCCATTGTTGCTGAAGTCCTGGGAGCTCTCCCGCTATACTTCTAGAGTCCTAGGAGCTCTCCCGCTATACTACTAGAGTTCTAGGAGCTCTCCCGCTATACTACTAATATCATCTATTATGCTAAAATTTGTAACTCGAATAAACATGTTTCTGTTACTTACTTATACTTTTTACAATTTTAGAGTATTCGACGTTTGGAATTCAGATAGTACTTTCTTCTCACCTGACTTAGATTGATCCTGAATCTGGGGTACATGACCTGCACGCCATTTAAAGGATGGCGTCACGAAATGCATTGTTATTTTCGAGTGAACCATAGCTTAGAAAATGACGAGCTATATTTTTAGTGGTAATTTTTAAAATGCCAGCAAAGTGAATTATGCGTAAAACCTCAAAAAGTAGCAATTTTTGCTTTTCCAATAATGCACAACGCAGCTACGAGGGATGGCCAAAAAGTGCACATTTTCAAATTGGTATTGGTAAATCTGTTCACAAAAAGGCAGCACCATGTCGTACAAACCACATTCCTCTATCTGTGCTAGTAAACAAGGAACTCCCAATTGAATGAGGCTTTCGGTTCTCTCTTAACATCGCTCAATTAGCTGGGTACATGCACACAGGTGCGTACTCTTCTAGTTGTTCTATCCCGCAACCTCAATATCCGTGAAAACATGTACATAGGTACAGGGTGATCAGCTACTCACCTAACCTAGATGTATATGTACATAGGTACACGGCAACAGAGGACTCTACGCAGACCTCAAAAACACCAGAAGGGAGCGCTAACGCACCCATGGTAGTAGATGTCACAGAGGATTCCCAATCCTCAACATGAACTCTTCAGAACAATCCTGAAAACGAAAGAGCTGCACAAGAGCTCTTAAAAAGCAGCGACGAAGAGGTGAGGGACCCCATGGGTAAACTCAAAATAAAGGACCCCAGAGGCCTGAAACTCTCCGAAGCAGCCAGAAAGAGGTTTAAGTACCTCTTAAGAAGCGGGATGGATAGGTTAGAGGCCATGAAAAAAGCCAGGAACCCAATAAATCCACCCGGAGAATCCTCCAATAAAGGCACAAATAGGCCCCGATCGGAAGAACACACTCCAGAAGGAAAACTTCTAAAGAAGCCTAAGGGTCAAGGGAAGGGAGGATATAATCCAACCTCAAGATCCCCACAGGCTTCCAAACCAACCTTCAGCCAACCGCCTGGAGGGACAAGAATTGGGCTCATCCATTCCAACCATTCAGAACAAACCTTGTCAGTGGAACAAATGGCGACCATACAAGAGAATATTCTGGAACAAATAGCAAAAGTGGGGCGAAGGGTCAACGTTAGGCTCATTTACCATAGTGCTCACTATAGACCCGGGTGGCTGGCACTTGTAAGTGCAAACAAAGACACCGCGGAATGGCTAAAGTGCAATGCGGCAAGCCTAAGCCCATAAAAAGATGTCACCGTTAAAGTGGCAGAGGAGTCTGAAATGCCTCACACTGAAACACTAGTGGCATATCTACCTAACATTCAGGATTATACAAACGAAAGAATCCTGACTCTCCTAGAGGCTCAAAACGACCTTGACCTGTCATGCTGGAGGGTGCTCAGGAGAAATCCTGTAGGCCCCACGGTAGAATTGACATTCTCCGTGGACCAAAAATCCACCATAGAACTCAAAAAGAGGGGCTATAAATTGAGCTATAAGTTTGGAGAAATCCAACTAAGGCCAACACAAAAAACTCCAAAAGACACAACCCCGTAAACTCGGGAGTAACATCCAAACCAGCCACGAGCGGCTCACAACAACAGGAATCGTCAAAAGGCAAGTCACTGCCTAAGGGGAATCCTCAGAAAAAGGCCTCTAGGAACCAAGCTGGGTCCAAGAACAAGCCTCAGGTAAAAGGGGACCCTAGGGACCCCAGTAAGGGTAAGTAAAGATGGCGACATCAAAACCTTCCCAAAAAACATACCGGCATATTAAATGCCTCCAAGTGAACCTCCGACATTCTAAAGCTGCCTCTAGCGTACTTAATAGGAGTTTCACTAGGAACATGTTTGACATAGGGCTGATTCCAGAGCCCTGGGTAAATGGAGGAGCAATTCGTGGGCTCCCAACACAATCATGTAAGTGGATTTATTCTACTACGCATGAAACGCCCAGAGCGGCTTTACTATTTGGTAAAAATATTCAATTTGTTCCAATTACGGAGTTCATGAACAGGGACCTGGTTGCAGCCTTAGTGGAAGTACCCACCAATAGAGGCAGAAGAAACATCGTAGTGGCCTCAGCATACTTCCCAGGGGACACATATGACCCACCACTAGCCAATGTACAACGACTAATAAGCTGGTGCGACAGGCAGAACAAACAGGTAATTTTGGGCTGCGACGCCAACGCGCACCACACCGAATGGGGCAGCACGAACATCAACCCTCGAGGTGAGTACCTTCTTGAATATTTGATATCTCATAACGTAGACATTATTAATAGAGAGAATGAACCCACCTTTATGAATGCGATTAGAAAAGAGGCCTTAGATCTAACCCTAGCTACTCCTTTCATAACTAACCAAATTATTAACTGGCGGGTATCGGAAGAAAATTCCATGTCGGACCATATGCACATACGGTTCGACGTGGAAGCAGAGGTACAACGCCTGGATGAAAATCGTGTACCCAAACTAACTGACTGGGTCCTCTATAAGGATTACCTAGGGTCAGAAGTTGAAGGAGTACCTCGATCCATAGAAACAATAGAGGAGCTCGATGCGGCCTCACAACATTTAGAGGAGATAATAATCACCTCATATGAAAAAAGCTGCCCTATTAAGAAAACAAAATCCCACAGGGATGTCCCCTGGTGGAATAGGGAACTCGACAAAATAAGGGCACAAATCAAGAAAGATATTTAACTCAGCAAAGATGTCGGGCAACTGGAACAACTATCACAGAGCCCTAGCTGAATATAACAAAGAATTGAGGAAATTTAAGAGGAACACATGGAGAACGTTCTGTGAAGGGATCAATGAACTGGCCCCAACAGTGCGACTCCAAAAAGCCTTAGCAAAAGATCACTCAAATGGAATCGGTCTAATCAAAAGACAGACGGACAACAGCTACGCCGAGACACAACAGGAGAGTATAGAGATCCTTCCTGG
This sequence comes from Pissodes strobi, assembly GCA_016904865.1. Classification (NCBI taxonomy): domain Eukaryota; kingdom Metazoa; phylum Arthropoda; class Insecta; order Coleoptera; family Curculionidae; genus Pissodes; species Pissodes strobi. The sequence continues at coordinate 7,334 of JAEQML010075681.1, forward strand.
ATCTGCTGTCACGGAAGCAAACCAGATAGAGGAACCCCCCCTTATGGGACGTTGAACGACACAACAGACGGGGAAGAAGCCTCGCGGATAAAATCTTTACAGACAATAAGATCAAATGGGCAATGAATAGCTTCAAACCCTATAAATCACCAGGTACGGACGGCATATTTCCTGCTCTGCTCCAATAAGGTAGTGAGGAACTCCTACCGTACCTGAAAACAATCTTCAAAGCTAGCTATATCCTCAGCTAGATTCCGAAGAACTGGAGGAAAGTCAGGGTTGCGTTTATCCCAAAGGCTGGGAATCGTCCAACGAACGAACCAAAGGCCTATCTCCGCATCACTCTGACCTCCTTCCTACTTAAAAGTATGGAAAAAATCATAGATGAATACCAACCGGCAAAATCCACGATAAATGCACTCCAATGCCTAGTAAGAGACATTGAAAAGACATTCGTGGCGAAAGAAGTGGCTATGTATGCATTCTTAGACATGGAGGCTGCATTTGACAACACCTCATATGCATCCATCCAAAGGGCCGCAGAAGACAGAGGTATAGACGATACTACAACGAAATGGATAAAAGCCATGCTTTGTAGTCGTAAAATTACCTCAACCTTAAGAGACGCTACTGTAACGGTAAAAGCAGCAAACCGACGGGTATGACGTTCAAGGGTATGCTAACGACCTAGTCATCACAATTAAGGGCAAGTATGATGGCACAGTATCGGCCAAAATGCAAAATGCTCTACATCTTGTTAAAAACTGGTGTATAAGGGAAGGACTAAATGTCAATCTCAGTAAAACCGTCATAGTACCGTTCACAAAAAGGAGACAGGCGGATCTTACAGCCCTTAGCCTAGACGGCGTGACGGTTGAACTCTCAGATAGTGTTAAGTACCTGGGGATAGTCCTCGACCGCAGGCTTAACTGGAATGAACATATAGAAGGGACTACCAAAAAGGCAACAGCGGTACTTTGGGCATGCCGCAGACTTTCTGGCAAAACATGGGGTTTAAAACCCAAGATGATCTATTGGTCATACACTACAGTTGTAAAACCAATAGTCACATACGCCTCACTGGTCTGGTGGAGCAAAATAGAGGAAAAGACTAAGCAAAGCAAGCTACAAAAAGTGCAAAGACTTGCCTGTCTTGTATCACAAGGGCAATAAAAACCTGCCCCACGATAGTACTGGAGACGATGCTGGACCTTCTTCCCCTGCATTTAAGCGTGAGGAGGGAGGCCTTATTAAGTGCGTCCAGAGTAATCCAGACCCAATCAACTAAGTCAGGTGATCTGACTGGCCATCTAAAGATTCTGGACACAATCAGAGTCGAATCGCTGGCCAAACCAACAGACCATATTATGCCAAAGACAAGGGGTTTCCAACGCTCCTTTAAGGTGATCATAAAAGATCATAAATGAGAGCACTACAGCCCGAACGAGGTGCATTGTTCTGGTACACAGATGGATCTAAAATGGAACAAGGAGTCGGCGCCGGGGTTTATGGTCCTAGATGCAGGATGTCTAAATCTCTAGGTAAATATACTATCCGACAGCCAGGCGGCTTTAAAGGCACTCGCTTCGTGCGAATTTGACTCAAAGCTTGCCTGGGAATGCCGGACCGCTCTTAACCAACTGGCTAAACATAACAGAGTAACTCTGTTGTGGGTGCCAGGGCACGAAGGAGTGGAAGGCAATGAAATTGCCGACCAATTGGCCAGAGAAGGAGCACAGAGTCAATTATACGTACCTGAACCATTCTGTGGCACCACCAGAGAACACCTCGGAGAGGACCTCAATAAGTGGGAAAAAAGGCAGAAAGAGGCCTACTGGAGAAGCACTCCAACGACAGGCGAAAAATGACAGTCGGATCTACGAGTAAAGTAACAAAATTTTCAGTAAGGGGATTTTTAATAAGTAGTGCAAGTGCCTTAGAAATCTATGACAAACTTAAATTCGACTATTCCGTCAATGAGAGGCGCAAAAAGACTTACCATATAAATATTAAAACAAATACATAAATAAAAGACAACCCAGTGATCAAGGGCCTAGAAACACTTTACACTAAGCCTCCCACGAGAATTCATGCATTTAGTATTAATTGGATATAGTGTAAACTCTTAATTCGTCTATAAACAAAACACGCATTTATTATTGCTCTCGTACAGTATAACCGTTGCTAAGTTTGTTTGTAAATAAACTTGTTATTGTTTTTATCAATGTGTCTCCTTTATCATCTCTCCTCACATGACGTACAGCGATTCCGAATCTGAGCTGTTCTCCTGAACGCTAAGTAAGGCGTGGCGTCACGAGTAAGAACCAATTTGTGACAATATAATGTAGTTACTATAGCAACATCAACATATCTACACATTCCGCTCAACATTTCTGAACAATGAAATTCGTTTCTTATCATACAGGAACTTTTATGAAGGACTTAATATGTAATTAACAATTAAAAAGTATCCGGTATGAATCAAACTCTTTGGACAACGCCGTAAATCTACAACATAAAGTACCTGTTATTAAAACACGTAAATTGCACTCCTACATCTTCAGTGCCCCCCTGTCTCACAAATCAGGGAACGCCACTGTGATTAAGTACAAATGCGAGCATTTATGTAGGTACCACAATGTGTAAATACCTCCAGGATTATTTGATACGTGCAATACAATAAGAAACTGAAAACAAATATTAATAGGAGCCGGCTCAGACAAAGAAAATACTCGCTGTTGAAGTGCTAACATAAGCGAACCCTTATCAGCTCCCGGGTAGTTTTTAATGGAAGCGTAGTTTTCTTTTTCCAGACGAAAAAATAAAGGACTGTACGTACGTGCTTAAACTCTAAAGATGTCCAACTGGTCGTAAAAACCCTCATGCCAAATGGGTCAAAAAGTTTCGGGTACACACGAAGATATATTCTGTTAGTGAGTAGTTATACGAGTATAGGAAATATAATGTTCCCCTCGCGAAAGTTAATATAAAATTTAAGCGAACATATAAACTGCCCTGCAAAATGATTCTTTCGCTATCGTGTTCCAGGCAATTTATTATCAAAGTTTCAGGTTTCATAACGCGAGAAACGGCATGCAGTTTGGTTAGGTTGGGTACTAGAATTTCGGCTTCAAAATCCATCATTAGAATTCGTTTTTGTATTGATTTTAATGAACAGGTAGATTTTCATATTTGGAGCTGAATGTTTTAAGAGATCAAATGCATAATAACTAAAAAAAGCTTCGAGCAAAAAAAGGTGCTAATCCTGACCTGGATATTAAATGCGTTTTGCCGTTCTTTGGCTATAAAACCGAAATACCTTTGGAGATATTTCATCCACACTACCAGTAAAACTAATAAAATTCTGGGTCATTTTTCATAGATATTAACGTGAGCTACTAAAATGTATAAACTATTAAGAAATTATCACCCTCAAATGTTTTGTAAAATTTAAAGTAAACTTATAAACAATGCGCCCAATAATGAGCCTAATACTTGCAATGGACAGCAACATAAATTCTCCACCACCAGTGACCATCTGCCTACGTACAAGTTCTGCATGTCCTAAACCTGTAACCCGAAAATTATACTGTCGGTTAAATCCAACCCTGGAAAGGTCACCTTTGGTTTGAGTTTCCCAAACCTAAAATTCTGCCCCAGTGCTCATTTGCAATAGCCCACCTGCCCTCATTCCAAAGCAACAAAGTCGAAGTTAAAATAAATCTTTCGATGCTCTAAATTAAAATAATCTCATAGTTAAGTGTGTCAAGTGGTTAAAGTGAGCTCAGCTCTAGGTGAAATCAAGTTATACCAATCTCTCGTTACTACGCTATAATTATCTAAATTTAACAGCGAAAACTAAATCCACATAAGACACAACACAACAGCATATACAGATAGAGCAAAATATAAAATAGTCTTACTTCGCAAAATTAAAATTTTAAGGGGCATACAAGCACATGTATAAAAGCCTATAAGAGGAACAGTTTTTGAAGAAAATAATGTCAAAACCTTTCACCTCAGAATATTTGGTACATCGAAGTTTTACAAGGTTGCATTTTTGGTTCTTAGATCTGTTGTTACAAAAATGTTAATTTCAAGTATTTTTCATGTTGCAAAGTAGCTAAAGAGTGACCGAAATGTAAGTATACTTTACACGGAAAGACATGCGCATTATTATTATCGGGTTGAGTATAAATTTATTAAGTATTTGACAATGGTCATTGTCATTGTTTTTCCGAAGTCTCTTATTGTATATTCGAAGCTTGCTTTGCTGATCTCAAAAAAAGATGGTAATGTTGGTTTATATTCGTGGAAAAAGTTATTTATTACACTGTCATCTTTGGTATGCACTGAATTAGAAAAATCTATTAGCATAGCATATGGTAGTGTGTGTATTGCGGTATGCCGTATACAAGGTGAATTAGAACTCTAATAAACCAAGTACTCATTTTTAAAACAATAAATCTCGATATATATTATACCATCAGCTAACAACTTACTAAATTTTAATTTTAATGATACCACACAACTGGCATAGTTTTAATGCTACAGGACGAATCAAGCTTCGATGAATCTGTATGTTTTCAAATTTTTTTCTATAATTTAAGAACGATCCTAAATATTCGAAAACAGGACAGTCTAAAAATCGCCTTCATTTTTGTAGGTATAGGTAAGTGTTTGTGCTTAAAAAATTTAATTAATTTAGTTGATTTCACATTTTTAAAGCCTTAACAAATATTTTAATAAAAAAATCATAGACGCTATGTCTCCCATATACATAATTAACTAACCTGTGAGTGCAATATTTTAGTAATCTAACTCTATCTTTAAAAATCTTATTTATATATTTTTTACATGAATATTGCAAACGCTATATACAAAATTATATTCTATGCTTTTCATTTTTCTCTATATCAAGCAATAAGTATTAAAATATTATAAACGTTGTCTTGTTTTTCGATAAATGGCGTCGTTTCCTTCAAAAGTGCTGGACGGATATTTTTGAATTTTATTCTATATTTCCAAATTACATCATCTTTATGCTGTTTGATAAATGATTCAGATAGTCTGAAATATACAAACAGTGGACCAGTCTACCCAAGTTTTAAATTCAGTAAATAGATCTGGCGTTGAGATAACTACTTCCAGTTTAATTTGTTCAAATTAATTCGCATAAGAACCAGAAAAGATTTACAGTAAATTATACAAAAAACTGTAAAACCCTGCAGAGATAAACACAGTTATCTATACGCAGGTCCAGTTGCAAGAAAAAAAAGAAACAACAAAAATGTCACAATAAAAAATCTTACATAATAACTAAAATTAAAGTTTTCTTGATAGAGCTACCAAGAAAATTTCTTATTCTATTATATTAGATATGAATGTACATTAGTAAGAGTTTCTTTAGAACTCAATTAGATTTTATCCAATTTTTCAAAACATTTGCATGTGATCTTTTATCTACATACAATAATTTGTATTCATTTGGCAAATTATTGAAAGTCTTAATTGCCTTTTTGTACGAGTTTTTATCGCTTACTCTTTTCTTATTTTTTGAAACAATCAGGTTTTTACTTCGAGTAATACTAGCAGAGGTGAGAGATGTATTTTGCAAAGAACTATAGTGGTATTTCAATGCTTCAAGTGTATATAATTGTTCGAAATTCATAGGATTGTCGTTTACAATAAGGTTATTTTTGTTGGCTATTTTTAGTAATTTATTTTGTGTTTTGCAATAGATTTATGTTATTTTTATAAGCTCCACCCCATGCTACTATTCCATAACTTATAATGCTATGAAAAAAAGCACAATATATCATTCTTAGTGTTTCTGTTGGCATTATTTTGGCAATTTTATAGAAAATAAAGACTAGGTATTTCGTTTTTGTATGCTTGTCCCACTTTAAGTTATGATCAAAAACTGGACCTAAATATTTTCACTTTTCTACTCTATCTATAAGAATATCTTTAATTTTAATGTTTATCTCTGATGGAGCACTATCATTATAGTTGCCAAAAGTCATACAAACAGTCTTTTTTGCATTTAGAGATAATTTTTTTAATACCAACCACTCACCAACAATGTTTAAATTAACATTCATTTTTGCTTCCACTTCACTCCAAATATCACCAGTAGCAATTATTGCAGTATCATCTGCATACGATAATATTGATTCAATGGGGATCTCTTTCAAGATATCATTGATGATATATAGAATGAACTGTTAAAATAGTATTTGAATTTCAATTGTTTATACCGAACCAAGCAGCTAGCAAAGCGTCTCACGCTTATCTTTGTTTTAACAAGAGTCGACGACGGTTTTAAATATTGTTTATGCCTATACTTTATTTTTGCCGACTGTTTTCGGAACCGTTATCGATATATG